>CABFVX010007609.1:8171-29667 GCA_902151425.1 Timema shepardi
CCCCCCCCCCTCTTGGCTCTCACTAGGTGGCTGTTTTCATATCCCAACAAGCCTCATATAGGCCTTTATGAAATGTTTGAATACAAATGTTGTGATGTCAGTAATATTCATGATGTTAAGGTATGTGCAGTGGCGGGTGGATGAGGGGGGGGGCAAGGGGGGGACATGCAACACCGTGGTCAGGACAGAGAGGGCCAGCCACAGGAGTCCAACCAGTGTATGGATATCAATGGTTTCATGTAGTTATCTGAAGTTATTTGTATGGTAACTTAGGGCATCTAATTAACTTATGTTAGTGTTGAAAGCGACCTTTATTGGTAGTTTATAGTAGCTATAGTAAAAACAACTAAAATGTGCTGAATTTATAAATAAAGACAGGGGCAGACTCCTATCAGTCGGTAGCGTGTCTGTCTGCTGAACTGAGGGTCATGGGTCTGGTTCATGGTATGGCTGAACGATTTATTATTGGTAAAATGTGGGTTTCCCATTTCAGAATGATGAATTAATGCATATTATATTTGTTATAGATATAAGTTAGTTAATAAGTCAGTCGGTTTGAATATGACGAACCAATCATTAAATAATTTTAAATTACTTGTATTTGTAAATACATCTATGGTAAATTTATTTCTTTTAAAGGCCTAACCCGGTGAGTTTGCTAGTCCGCGGGATCTACGGTGACGTCATCCTCTCCCTTGCACCAGCAATGACTCAGCCCCACCCCATTAGACTAATCATCAAAAATAGCCGGCGTTAGAACACGGTGGTTAGAAAAACATCAATTCTATGACTTCTTTCCATTTAAAAACCTCATAATTTTCTTAATGCCCCTCGTGTTCAGTTTTATAATTTCACATTTACATAAAGAACTAAAAAATAAACATGTAATATAATGTTTAAAGAACTAATATTCTTGGTGGCCTGGTGGTCTAGGTGTAAGGTGTCAGACTTCTATGCTGGCGGCCGGGGTTCAATCCTCGGTCCCGGCAAAGATTTATCTTATTATCAAACCCTTCCTTCAACTCCACCGTGGTTCGGATTCCACGTTAAACTGTAGGTCCTCCATTTCATCTCACAATCACCCTACCATTACACATGAGCGTAAGTGGTGCGTATAACCCGAACGGGTAGTAAGACGCGGTGCTAATAATAATAATAACTAATATTCTGGTTCATTTAGACTAAAATAAATAGTCCTACATGGTACAAAGTATGTGTAGGAGAATAAGGAATATTCCCCGTTAAAAGATACCATTTAGGAGTGTGGGAAGCCATAGCCATAGCGATTCTACACATGACGCAGCTCGGATGCTACTATAAATATTAATATAATATAGCCAGTAGCATTGTCCATCTAGCCTGCTTTACATGTTCCAAATGTTCACGTGAGCTACTTTATGATGGGTTATGGGTCTAAGGTGACCTGGACTAAACCATCAATCATCAAACAAGCACACAAATAATGTAAAGTTGCTACCACGACAGACGAACGCACGCACACTGGAAACAAAGTGGAATGAATCGCAGAACAGCCAGAGTATGAGAGACTCGTTGCATTTGTACGAGAGGGTGAACGAACCTAACAAAGTCAACGGTTGAATAGAAAACTTTGGTGTTCACGATGATTGTGATGGTAGGAAATTTGAAAAACATTTGGTCAACAGAAGGTTATCAACACATGATTTACAAACTGAAGCTTGATCCTTGTTTCTTCTTGAATCTTCGTGCTCACATTAAACTCTGCTATCAGATAAGTTTGGTTCTTTCTGCCATTTGAAGGTGCCAGTTGTGTTGATGTATGGTTTAGTTCTAGCGAGGTCACAGAAAAATGCTATTTATGATATAAAATGCTAATAAAATGATACAGAAGAAAGTGGGTATTTTGTAAGTTATGGTGGCAGTGCCACTTGCCTTGGCACGTGACTACTCAGAAAACTGAGTCAGTAAGAAACTGTCCGAGCTGAGCCAACAAAAGGAAACAACACTGTCTATAGTTTTACCCACTTAAATAATATCTATTTGAGCTTCGCATCTTTTTGCAATTATTATTATTACTTTAAAAAGTAAACCCAGGGAAACTATATCCTCAATAAACATTGTGATCTAATCAGAAAAATCCTGAGACTTTTAAAGGGAGGGACATTCCAATTGATCTCAGTATCTGACTATTTATACACGTCTATCACAGACTCAGCCTAAACTATGAATGAAAACTGACCCTGAGTATTGGACGATCTCTGGATAGCTCAGTAGTAGAACATGAGTGAAGAATGACCCTGAACACTGGACGATCCCTGGATAGCTCAGTAGTAGAACATGAGTGAAGAATGACCCTGAGTATTGGACGATCCCTGGATAGCTCAGTGGTAGAACATGAGTGAAGAATGACCCTGAGTATTGGACGATCCCTGGATAGCTCAGTGGTAGAACATGAGTGGAGAATGACTGAGCATTGGACGATCCCTGGATAACTCAGTGGTAGAACAGTGACGCACTAAACCAAAGCTCCTGGGTTCAATTCCTGTCTCCGGTTGTCATATTTCTACTAATTTAAATAGAATTATCTGGGGTCCCCTCCACACGGACATTCCCGTAATTGCAATGATCTGCAGACAGTACCGCGGCTAGCCTACCACAGACATGAACATGTTGTTTAAATACCACAAACTTGAACATGTTGTTTAAATACCAACAACATTAGAACATCCACTAAAGGAGGACGAGGGAGCAGTAAAATATCGATACAAACTAATATCACTCAAATATAATTGTTCATGTTTGAAGAAGTTTAACTTTGTGCTGGAAATATCTCCGGTGATTTATCTGAAAACAGATTGTATTAAATATATTTAGTTTTAATGAGATAATTGAGGGTGTCCCTATGCTCGAGGTTGGCGCACATTCTGTCAGCTGACTCCAGGCGACACCTTGCCACTAGGCTACACCATACATCGCTCACATTCAACTACATTTCTACTAATTCTAGATCAATAGTTTTCCATTCTTAGAAACCCGCGTTGCAACGGCACATTCCAGAAATCATTGACACGTTTGAAAACGAACGGAGCAGAAACAATGCTTTCCTCATTTCATCATTAACTGTCCTCATTTATAAAGTAGGTCACACTTAAACTAACAAAACTGTGATTGACTCGGACATTTATCTTAAAGAGGGGAAATGAGGAATAGCGGAGAGAGGGGAAGTCTGGTATGAAGACAATCTCACGAGTAATCGAGATAACAAGTGAAACCCGAAGGATCTTTACAGTCGAGGGGGCAACCCGCAACCCGCAACCCACAACCCGCAACCCACAACTCACCCATTTACCCAAAGGTTATTCTTATTCTGGTGATATCTCAACTATCAAGAATGATAGTAAAATATTTATTCTGTCAAATTTAAGGTATCAATATGCCAAACGATTATTCCAGACCCAAAATTTAATAAAACCATGGAATAATAAGATAAAGCATTAGATAGAAATTAATAAATGTTTTTGAGCTTCAAACTATTAATTGAGAAAGAAATTTAATTTTTTAACTTGGCATTAATAATATAAAATAGTTAACGCTTGCAATAGTAGATTATAATCGGGTGTTTACATATGAAAAAACTAAATTAACCCAAAAAAAACGTTTACGTGCATTCTCTACTTAATATTCCATTGGAGACACTTGGTTGGACAGAGAAGGGGTAAAGGGGGAAGGTTCGGTTATTTCAAAATGATCTTTTAAGACTTGAAAAGTTTCTAACAAGCCAACATGGACACAAAGTTCAGGTGGTAGGGCTGTACTGATTGCCACGGGTGTTTTACAGTAGTATTATAATTTGTTGCGATTTTATTTTTAATGGCGGAAAATGATAGGAGAAAGCATCCTTCTAATAACAAAAAAAAAACCTAGAGGTTTGAATTTGTATCGAGAAACTCAAAAGAGAATATCCATAGAAGTAGAGAAAGCCGTTTGTGTACAGCCAGAAACTTGTGATAACAATCATCATCATCATTATTATTATTATTATTATTATTAGCACCGCGTCTTACTACCCGTCCGGTTTATACGCACTTACGCTAATGTGTAATGGTAGGGTGATTGTGAGATGAAATGAAGGACCTACAGTTTAACGTGGGATCCGAACCACGGTGGAGGCCTGGCATTCCCCACATTCACAAGATGTCTTGTCAGAGGTGAAGGAAGGGTTTGGTAATCAGATAAATCTGTGCCGGGACCGAGTATTGAACCCCGAACCTCCAGAACAGAACCTTACCCCTAGAACGCCAGGTCACCCAGACCCAAACAAAATGAAAAATAAATGGTACGACACAATCGCACAATCTTTATCATATTATATATTATAATTTCGAGGAAATTATTCAAAAAATAGGTTTTGAGTAAGATACCCTTATATAAGTTTTACTCGTACAAATAAACAAATCATCCTGTTAATCACAATGATCACTCTGTATTTATAAATTTTAAACAAAATTGTTCAAATTGATTTAAAGAAATTCAAATTTTTAAAATTATTTATTTGTAAACTACCCTAAAATTATTTGTAAAAATACAAACTTATTTCTATTTACTATGAAAACTATTAAAATCTTCAAGGTCCATTTATAAAACATTAAAAAAAATTGCTATAATTAAAATAACCTTAAAATTAATTTATTTTAAATAAACAAAGATACATTATTTTGATATGCAAAATAGTCTCCCGATACCAATATTGAACCAAATCCCTAAAGCCATTTTTTTTAATACGCAGATTAAAGAATATCTGCGTATAACCCGAACGGGTAGTAAGACGTGGTGCTAATAATAATATAATAATAATAAAAAAATAAAGAATATCAGTCAACAGTTAACTATCCATACCAGTTACACGAACAAATACATGGATCAAGCCCAGGAAAATCTACTAAACTGGTAGAAGCTCAAAAACACCCAGAAGTACGGTACTTCTCTCTCGAGAGAAACTTGAGAAATCACAACGGAATTCAAACTATACCAAGTCAAACAGACTTCTTTCAAGAGCCAATTAAGGAAATAAACTTTCGTGATGAGGATTTTCAAGTTATATAATAATTAGCTACTTGATAGTCTGCAACAACCCAAAGAAAAACAACAAGACATTGAATGCCAAACTAGTGTAGCATTCAGCGACATGAGTGTACAAATAAAAGAAATTAAACTTACCCCATCAAACTGCAGCTGATGTCAACAGAGAACACTAACGCGAGTTACAATCAAAACAGACCCACTCAGCCGTGCGTTGGGTATAATACTGAACCCCGATTGTGAAATAGGTTTGTGCCAAAGATCTTAGTGATAAAGATCTTGTGTTGTGAAGATATTCTACTCACCCCTAGTTTAGGAGGAGCTTTGGACTGAAAGGAACATTCTAGATGTATATTCTCATGCGCGTGTGTGGTTCACGAATGTTCCTTGTGAGCGTTCAGACGTCACGCTTGGGCGTGATCAGTTTGGGAGCAAGAGAAGCTCTAGCTTCGAGTAATATAAAATGTAAGGTCAAAATTTATTTTCGGCTTCATTAATATTTCTTATTTATATCATGTTAACTTCTTATCAAAATTATTTTTTTGGTTATTTAATCTTAAATTTATAATTATTGTAAATACGTTCGACTTCACTTCTAAGTCGATTAGTTACACGATCGAGACATGTATATCGATGATCGATATTTATTTTGTTCTCCGATAATAATAAATAAAAATCGACTATAAACTTTAGGATGTTTACGATATGTTACCATCGACAAAAGAGTCGATTTTGAATATCATGAATATTGTATTGTTATTTGTATGGATTCAGTAAAGCTTCTAAAATTCAATGATAGTTCTTTTATCCATGACGTCTCAACGTTAACTTTTGCAATTTGTTGCTGTTATGACAAAATGGTATAATTGTTAATATATATTTAAAAAGGAAGGAATGTAAATATTTGGGTAGAATTCTAGGTAAATATTATTGGGCTAGTTAAATTGCTGTATAGGTCTATATTTTAAGTTTTTGGGAGAAATATATTTATAATTGTCCAACTAAGGATAGCCTCTTTAACGATCTATTGTCTCGTAACACATGAACTCGTAAATAATTTTCTAGATATTGTTTTTTAAGTGATCAAAGCCATTTTACAATATTGGGTTAATTTATGATAATGGCTTTTTTTTAAGTACTAAAATTTATTTAATAATATAAACCGTGCAGGTTTTCCCTAAATATATTCATATATTGCTTTCATACGCTAATGATGTCTCAAATATTTCGTTAATATCAATTTTGTCACATTATGTTAATAATATATTTTCTCAAAGGATTAATTGCCTGTTAAATAAATACCAATTCGAAAACATTTCCTATTCTTATTCATAACTTTAATCCACCCTATCCTAGGTATTTTATTTTATGTGTTATTGACTGAGTCTTTATTTTGGTGTACCTTTTTTATAGATTAATCTTCGTTCTTTTAACTATCTCTGGAGATAGACCGTTCTCTTATTAAACTCCGCAACGGGTGGGAGTTGCGGGGTCTGAGTTTTGAATGTTTGTCCACAGACAATCAAAGCAAAGAACTCCTAGCACTCGATCCTATTGCCCCTTTTTGCCCCGTTATATTTTTGTTATATGTGCACCTCCTGTATTCCCCTTAATCTTGTTAAGGAGGGTTCACTAGAAAAAAGGAATAATTCTGAACTATGGTTAGAATAAAGGTGAAAACCCTTGACAGCGTCTAATTTTGGGCAAGTCTGCGACCATCTCGCAGAAACCTTCTACGAGAATATAGCAAAACAATGTTTATAATATACTGATCCACATCTTACCACTATGTTATACCAGAAAGAAACTGAATACAAAGCAATATAAACATTAGAGGCGACTTTAATTATTCGCGTTGAAAGATGTGGTCTCTTCACTGACCCTGAATTGGCCTTCTTTGGTGTTATACCAGATTGTTTGGTCGGGAACGATTGGATAATGGAGGTAAATGGTGAATCCTCAGCCGTGTTGATTATTCCCGGCTGCTACATTGCAACGTAATGAGACCGTCTGAAAAGTTAACAAAGACGGAACAATCGACGCTTTTACTGACTATTTGAAATATGGACACCAGTTAAACCGTGCATACGCTTGGAGACATTGAACGTGATGATAATTTCTGGGGGAAAATAAATGATTGGCATTCTAACAGCATTTTGTACGGACTAATTGCTTCCTGAACTTGTAGATCCTTGGTATCCATGCTCTATGCTGATCCACAGTCCTTCCTATATTGTATCCGAGTGAGCTAAGAGATCTCAACATCAGCTCAGTGCAAGGACCAAGCTTGGTTTAGCTCAATAAACAATGTCACTCGTCACTAAACAAACACATCCAGGATGTAAAATCCTTTCATTCGAATACTCTTATGTTGTAGTTTTAAGTATGGTTTATTATTTATTATAGTTACTTAAACATTATTAGTATTGGGAGAGTGTTTTCAATACTGCTCCCATTAGTATGTTTAACCATCGTGATAGTGAACAAAAAATTAGAACTCGATTGATGAAATTTGGTGTAGCAAAAAAAAAAGAGTTATGTATTTACATGCATGAAGCATTTCTATTTTTATTTTTAATATGTTAAATATTTAGTTCCGAGGGAAATGCTTTTTACATAACTTATAAATATATTATTATTGTCTGTGAACACCCCTTGTTTTTGGATTATTACTTTGGTTGAGTATCAGCTTCGTATGTCATGTGTGTTGCATGACCCGATCTCGCCCAGCGAGGGTGATAGAACTGCATCTTGTTATGATTCTGATCAGATGCAACGGAAAAACGATTGACACTATCGAGCTGACCATATAAATAAGGATATTATTATAAAATTTAAAATAAGATAGTGGTGCATGTGTTATCTCTGTGGTTAGACTTAGATTACTATAATTAATAAGTCAAGTATTTACTTTGTTATTAGCTGACAGATTTGGTAGTTCCCAGTTTAAATATAACTAGGCCTAATGTCTTATATATATTTGTATTGCGTAAAGCTTGATTTTAATGGAAGTGGTATCCGTTTTGTTTTAAAGGGTTGCCGTACCTGGAATTCTGTTGGATCAATCAATATATGATGAGATTTTGTTGTTGTTACATTTGGCGCACTGTCTATTAATGCCTTAATTTAACGGGTTCTCCCAGCTGAGATTCAAACCTTAACCTCCCCATCAACAGCGATCGATGGATCGCGAGCCAAAGATTCAACAATCATGCTAGATCTTTTTCAGAAATAGGCGTTTTTAATTATTATGCTTTAGCCCTGGAAATTGGCTATTTCATTATTTAATCAAAACCGAAGTGAGGCTGAAGGACAATATTTACTGTAATGCAGCAGCATTTTTGAGGAGAGGAAGGGGGTATAAGATGTAAAAGTCACAATAATAAGAATATATTCATTTTGCATTTATATATGAGAAACTTAAAAAATTACAAATTATTTACATGCTACAGCCATTGACGTTTATAAAATCATAATACATTTCCATAAGATATATTTATCATATTTATATAAATTCGAATCAGCATTGTTGTGGAGAAAATAAACTTGTTACGTTTGTTGGTTTAGGTAAAGTACACTTATTTAATAATAATAATAATATTAATATTTAACACCGCGTCTTACTACCCGTTCGGGTTATACGCTTTAAGTACTAATTACTCTAATGGATTAGGAATTGGGAAGGTTGAATTAGAGGAAGTGAGCTCGCATTTGCGTGGAGGGAGATTGGAAAACCATGTAGGAAAAACCACCCTCAGTTCACCCGACCGAGATTCGAACCTCGATCTCCCCGTCCTCAGCAGTCGAGCTCAACACGACAAGCGCGTTAGCCAACTACGCCACCGAGGCGGGTTACACTTATTTGTTTTTGTCTACACTAAAGTGGAAAGATTTTTTTTTTTTTGTAATGGATAAACTCAAAATCTACTGAACCGATTTTAAAAATTCTTTCACCAATATAAATCTACATTATCAGCGAGTAACATAGGCTCTATTTTATTTTGAAAATTTAATTTATTCCTCATAAAAATGTCTATAGTTTCACACAAGGTATAAAAAAATTGCCTAAAAATATGCTTTCTGCGCGTGCGCTGCAAAAACTATTGGTATTACATAACAATTACTATACATATTGAACGTTCTCACTAATGTGAACAAAAAAGTCCGCGAGACAATATATGTAATTATTATAGTTATGTTACAATAAACGTTTTTTGTTGAAATTAGTCAACTAAGACACGGATGCGAACAACAAGGGATTATATCCGTATCATGACATGAGTCCTTATCCAAGTCGCGGGCAGCAGCTAGTGTATGATAGATTTGTGCCGATTGGAATCGAATAATATGGTGTAAATACACCTTTTATGTTTGTTGCTTTAGGTAAAGTACACTCATTTGTTTTTGTGTATAATATGTTTATAGGTAAAGCCATTCTTGATTAAGGGTGCCTGATAGTAGGGGAAGAAATCGTAGCACAGCTGTCCGACATCTTAGCGCAGTCGGTAGCGTATATGCCTACTGAGTTGGGGGTCCAGTCTTCGATTCTCGGCATGCCCGAAAAATTTATCATTGGTTAAATGTGGTTTACCCTTTCACAGTGATAAATTAACGGTCGGGGACTGGATTTAGTGCCTGTTCTAGTCTTAATTTGCCTTATAAGACATATGAAGCTAGTCCTAGCAAGCAGGTACGGGGAACATATGTGGCTTGAATAAAAAACTGACCCGGGTCACAAACTGGAAACGGTAACGAATGTAAATAAAAAAAAAATATCCAAATTTGGAACATGGGTTATTTATACTAAATCTATGTTATTCTTAAAACTTTTTTTTATCAAAACTGGCTAGTAATATTTCTGTGTGTACAATAAAGTGCTTGCTAAAGTAATCATAGTAGGTATGGATACAAAGATGTACCTGTTCATTATTCGAAGTCGTAATGGAGGGAAAACATAAATAAACATTGTTTCCAAGCTAAGCAAATAAATTTGGTTTCTATTAAACTGAACACCACCTAATTTCTTTCTTCATTTTACATTATAATCAATTTGATCATTTATATAATGTAAATAATACAAAATATAATTAATAGCTTCTCCAATTATTCTTTGAAAGGCTAGCTTGTGAAAAAAAAAATCAATACGTTGAAAATATTGCAGGTCTTTCTCTTGAAATAGATTACTATACTTTTAAATATAGCAGTTCTCTATTGTTCCCCTTTCTCTACCCCCCCTCCCCCTAAAACAAAACTAGCTGTCACTCAATCTCAAGGGCTCAAAGGCTAAATAGACCAAACCACAATTTGTGTTTATAAGGCATTCACGAGCTAAGTTTACCTGAATGACAGCTCAAAATGTTACTAGAAGTAATCCCTAATATATCACTACGCCAACAGCTGACATCTATCACTTTGGATGACTGTAATGAAAACAGATGGTAATATATTAATGTGATAGTTAACCACCAAAATCAGTAACGTTCCAAAACGAAAAATAAGTACTTTTAATTATGTTTAAAATATTGTTTCGAGTTGTATAAAAAAATTATTTTAAAAATGAAATAGTATGAGAAAACTTAAGTTTACGTTATTTTAAATGTAATATATAACAGGTAATTAAAGATATTTACATTTATAAAAACCGGAGTAGGCGGGGAAAATTTAATAATAAGGCTAATGTATTTAAAATATAGTGGGAGGTTTTTTAAAATTAAAACTAACAACAAAAGTTAAGATAATGCACTGTCTGATGGCGATAGGAAGAAACTATTTTTTGACAGCTATAATTAATATTCTAAACCCAATTTTCTCATGTGTAAGGCCCATCATGACACACACACACACCTATGTCTTTGTTTGGACTTTCTCGTCACCACACCAGTGTTATACCACGAGTTCGCTGGCTTGCAAGCCGTGGACAGTAGAAAATACAAGATACAAACTAAGTTAAGAAATGTTGCAACACTGTAGAAACTAAGTACTGATCTTGCATATAAGATAGAAAGGTTGCAACACTGTAAAACTAAGTACCAATATTGCATATAAGATAGAAAGGTTGCAACACTGTAGAAACTAAGTACCTATCTTGCATATAAGATAGAAAGGTTGCAACACTGTAGAAACTAAGTACCGATCTTGTATATAAGATAGAAAGGTTGCAACACTGTAGAAACTAAGTACCGATCTTGTATATAAGATAGAAAGGTTGCAACACTGTAGAAACTAAGTACCGATCTTGTATATAAGATAGAAAGGTTGCAACACTGTAGAAACTAAGTACCGATCTTGTATATAAGATAGAAAGGTTGCAACACTGTAGAAACTAAGTACCGATCTTGTATATAAGATAGAAAGGTTGCAACACTGTAGAAACTAAGTACCGATCTTGTATATAAGATAGAAAGGTTGCAACACTGTAGAAACTAAGTACCGATCTTGTATATAAGATAGAAAGGTTGCAACACTGTAGAAACTAAGTACCGATCTTGTATATAAGATAGAAAGGTTGCAACACTGTAGAAACTAAGTACCGATCTTGTATATAAGATAGAAAGGTTGCAACACTGTAGAAACTAAGTACCGATCTTGTATATAAGATAGAAAGGTTGCAACACTGTAGAAACTAAGTACCGATCTTGTATATAAGATAGAAAGGTTGCAACACTGTAGAAACTAAGTACCGATCTTGTATATAAGATAGAAAGGTTGCAACACTGTAGAAACTAAGTACCGATCTTGTATATAAGATAGAAAGGTTGCAACACTGTAGAAACTAAGTACCGATCTTGTATATAAGATAGAAAGGTTGCAACACTGTAGAAACTAAGTACCGATCTTGTATATAAGATAGAAGGGTTGCAACACTGTAGAAACTAAGTACCGATCTTGTATATAAGATAGAAGGGTTGCAACACTGTAGAAACTAAGTACCGATCTTGCATATAAGATAGCAAGGAGTAAACGCATCCAACAAATGAACAAAACAGTAATGACTGCAACAAAGAACAACATCGCTCACAAATGCATTAATTAAGACCCGGAGGCTGTTAAGAAAATGTCCATATTCAGTCCACATGAACGGAATATTTTAACTACTGGTAACATTTTGCTCAAATATAGCCCCCTCGTAGAAAAAAAGATCTAATATTAATACGATCCACCCAAAATACTCGGCTGTGTCTCGAACAAAGCCGTGCCCGGTATTGTGCCAGATGAGTTGCGTTTAAAAGATAATTTGTAATTTTTTGTTTCCATTTGATACTCGTTTACTCACAATGCAGTACAATGTCCTTAAAGTCACAAATTAATATCGTTAATATATTGCAATAACCTCTTCATACTCATCATTGACCCCCAAATATTCCTTCACCATTATTTGATGGGTTAGAAACTATTTATGTAAGCCATTTAAACTTAGCTACTTGTATTTAACAAATATATATGGCGACTACTCAAGCAAGAGTAAAAATGGCCTGTTGGGTATTGGCAAACCGATGAGTGGTTAACCAGTTTGGTCGATCAACTGATTACCCAGTTTAGTACCCACAATGCAGCGTGAATATATTGCCTAGCAAGCGAAGGACTGTTTGTACTTAGGGGAGAGACAGCCAGTCACCCAACCAGGATATGCATGAGGTAAAGTACATTATTACGGCTCTTAGCTACCAACATGAAGTAATCGGTAACTATCACTTCTCGAATATATTAATAGATGCTAAATAATAATGATAATGTTTTTATGGTTGATCGCAATAAAATATGTTTGTATTTTCTAAATTTTGTTTTTTATTAAAGTTAGTTAATTTATTTTATTGTCGTCTTAGAATGGAAATAAATCACTTAAACACACTTTCATTTTAATAACACCTATCTAGGTTCATGATTAAAGGGGATCCCCGCTTAGGTGGCCGCGTGGTCTAACGCGCTACCCTCGCAGTAGACTCGACTGCCCATGACGGGAAGATCAAGGTCCAACCTCGGAAATGTTTGTCCACTCTCCATACACGCAAATACGGGTACACTTCCTCTAATTATAGCCTTGTTACTCCCTAAAAACCATCAGCAGAATTAGTACATAAGGGTGTAAACTAAACGGGTAGAAAGGCGTGGATATAAAAATCAGGATGCTGATAGTAGTTTTTAGTACAGGATTTGACATTCCTCATTCACATCCTTGAAAGTACATTTCCTCTAAATTATAGCATCCGCTTCCCCACGTCAGCACATCATTAGCGTAATTAATGTATATGTGTCTAACTGGAGTGAGTGGTGAGACGGGACTGTTACTAGCTGTCGGTTGAGCTCGTACACCCTCAGCCTACAGATCTCGCTGAGTTCATGTGTATCCAACACCAATCAGCTGATATCAACATCATAATTATTACTTTCGACCAACTAGATACATTGTATTTGCTATAAAACGCCCCAATATACCTGAGACTTAGTGTGAACCAAACAAACTGAGAAGGAAAGATTACCTGACTGTCTCAGTGAATAGTTGACTACTACTAGCAGTTTACAGAACAATGTCCTCCTGAGATGAGAGTAGAACACAGACCCTTCCCCTCTCTCCCTCAACTAGGTATAATCACTTCGGCCACTAAGTAAAAATATTACTATTAGTAGTAGCGCTACTATTATTATATTAGTCATTTTTAAGTTCACAAATTATTACAATACTTTTTCCATAAGAGTTTATATTTGAAAAAGATGTTCGAATGTTAGATAAAAAGAATTAACTGAATGTCTTTCTTAAGATATTCAGTGTGATCTTTGAGCTTGAATTCATTTCACCAGGTTTGATATTCTAGGGACGATACTCTTGCTCAAAGCTAATCTCATGTCATTGTTTCTGTCCAGACAATTTATCTGCCTGTTTTTGATCAAAAGTAGAGTAGAAAATCCCTATCCACACAAAGAGGTAGTCTAAAACACCACATTATACCATAAGGTAGCGCATCGATTGTTTGGGTAAGGTTCACCTGAGTATTTGTACGTGATAACACAAGTCATGTTGGAGCTCACCAATGAAAGTAGCCTAGTTCTTGTCTTTGGCAAGGGATTTAAACGCCGGTAATTCTGAATGGTTTTACTCCTAAACTTTGTCAATCTAATATATCAACTTTACACTGAAATACGCGAAGTTTATCTTCAAACATAAATATGTTGGTAACACCTTCCAAATTTCATTTCCAGAACTCTGTAGTGGCAAAATTTATCTGGTTTAAATGGGCGAAATATCCATGAAATTGGCTGGTTTAATCTCAAATTTCGGCTCACAGAAGTGCTCCAAAATATGTCACATTTTTGTCTCAATAAATAAAACTTTCAAATCTTCTCTTAACTCATACAAGCGTGCCAACACGTTTCTCTTGGAGAGCCAGCGAAGCTCACTATGAAAAATTAAGGTTTCGTGCTTGGCGTCCAAGACTGTGCATATTTAAAAAAAAAGAGTGTTTATTGCATTACTTTTAACAGCACTCGCCATCTTTACAGCAAGTTTAATTGTATTTGTCAGGTATTACATCTACAGTTTAGACGCTAATGCTCGGTAATGAATGATGCAGTGCAGTTCTTCTCTTTTACCAAAGTTGCTAAGCCTGAACGCGATCATAGCACAGCGAGAGCTCCATCCGCAAAGAATCCAACGATGCTCTCCCACTTAATGTCATGCTTCTCAAAATAATAGCAAATTATTTTCAACCTATCATTTACTTTCGATGTGGTCTCCAACTTTCAGGAAATAATAGTTCTTCCATAATTGAATTATTGTCATATAAAAAACGAACCAAAATAAGCCACTGACAGCATTAGGTAACGTCAGTACTTTCGTCACATTGGAAACTGAATCAGGGAGAGTTTTTAATTCCGCGACCCAGCTCTCTTCAGTGTAATTTGACATTGTATCGATCAATGCCTTGATATCTTTGTTTGATAGCGTAATTCCTTGAATTTTCTTTGTAGTATCCTGCTTTAACCACACATGGCTTCACTAGGGATTCCCCAGCTGTATGGGATTTTTTCATCCTAGCGACTAGTTGATAAACCTCGAAAGAAGCTTTGAGGGTTTTTTCAGCCGATTCAAATCTTGTATCAATTTTATCAAGTTTCATTTCTTCAATTTTATAATTGTCTTGCAAATTATTCAGTAGGCCGATTGCTAAAACTATGATGGACTGTATTTAAATGCCGTTCCAGTTTTGCTGGTATTAATGCCTCATTGCTGAGGACCATAGCACATATCACTCACTGGTGTCTCACCTCTTTGATCACTTCAATTGCGGTGAACCCAAACTTGATGTAATCACCATCATATTTCCTCTTCCAAGCCATTTTACAAAGAACATTACACAACACAAAATAGGGTGGAATGCCAATGCACAATGTCAGGAAATTTGATTTAAACAAGAACATTATTTGAAAACTGCCACAAAGCAAAGCTGACTGCTGGCTACTGAATACTGACCATCTTGTACGCGTGCAACTAGCTTTACCTTCTAAACAGGATTTCTGTCACTTGTCAGTGTGGAGGAACGCGTTGCTTAGTTGCCCTATACGTCGCTCAGAACGTGGATGGGCCCTTTCACCCGCAGATCCCATCCGAGGCTCTCGTGGGCCACTGGTGGTGAACCACTGGAGTAGAGGAAGGAAAGACTGATTGTCCTAGTGAATAGTTGGTTACTACTAGCAGTTTACAGAATATAATAAGTTAAATTAAGGCAAGTACTATGTAATAAAGTTAGTTTTTATTTAAACCAAACATATTGAATAATTTTACAAAATATAGATTTAAAAAGGCCTCATACTAAAACGTATAGCGTGGCTTAGCCTCATAGCAAGAATACTTCTTGTTTCATCAAAGAGTGACAACACAATTCCTGTAATACCACAAGAGGCCAGTGAAGCCAAGACCCTGGTTATGTAGATCCAACCAAACAGCATTTCTGAAACACATTCATATCCATACAGTGTTACAACAGTTTGATACTAAATGTGTTTAGTTGAATTTATAATGTACAAATGTTCTATTCCTTGCTGAAACGAAACAACACACCCATTAAAATAAATAACTAAATTATGAAATTATGAAACTATTTCAAGTCATTCTTTTATTTGGAAGCACTTTATTCATAATTTTTTATATTTGAGATTTGTTTAGCCCCACGTCTCAATACCCAAGAAGTTTGGTAGCATGTTTACTAATTACACTAACGTGTAATAGATGAGTAAAGGTGGATTTATTTAGAAAACGTATACCCTGATTTGCTTAGAGGGAGAGTGAAAACTATTTAGGAAAAATCACCATCCATACACCCAAATGGGATCAAACCTCGATCTCCCCGTCATAGTCATTCTAATATATTACAACAGTTAAGCCTCAGATCATCCTGCCACCGAAGTGGGTGTTAGTACATTTAAAATTGCCACTAAGATTTATCAAATAAACAATTTAATTTCAATGCGATACAAGGTCACTACCGGAAGGGATCCTGAGTCAACATTACAATGAAAATCCCTAGTTTCTTGTTTATCTAAACTGCCCAAGACGGGCAGATTGAGGTTAAAATCTCGTTCGGGTAAACTGGGGTGTCTTTTTATAAATGGTTTTCCACTCTTCCTTCACGCAAATGTGGGTTCACTCATTATAAATGCAACCTTCCCAATTCCTAACCCGTTGGCGTAACTATACTTAAGCGGTAGCCCTAATGGGCACCAAGACGTGGTGCTAAATAATACAATGCAAACTACGTGTTCAGATCAGATATCTGTCATGAGAACATGATAGTCATCATCATCAGCACTTGGCGGAGTGAGCTTCGAATAGCTATGTTTAGTTAAACTCTCTGTCATGAGAACATGATAGTCATCATCAGCAGCTCTTGGTGGAGTGAGCTTCGGATAGCTATGTTTAGTTAAACTCCTATTCACTGGATGTCGTAATCTGTACAGAAGACAGTATTTGTGAGTGAGTTATTATGCTAAGTTGGTAATACTGATTCCTTTTTTTTTGTTCTGTAACCAAGGAGATTACTTTTGTCTATTGTATACTTATTTTTGTGTGTGACTTGGAAAATATAGTTAAATAAACCAGCAAGATGAAATTATGTATTTCGTAACTATTGGTCCTCTGAAACAACAAAACAATTTTGGTCCTCTGGGCCGGATATAACATGAAACATTTTTATTCGAGTCACGTAAGGCCTTAGAAGAGACGAGTAGTAACGCAAGTATGTGCTGTGTTGTGTGCTTTGTTACGTGATTGCATATAATTTTGTGAAACTATCTACGCAAAACATTCGTCCTTTAATCGGTGTTGATGACTTATATGTCTAAGAATTACAACCACAGTGATCGCAGGTATTGCTAGTTTTTTGCTATTTCTCTATTTCTCCACCTTTCATTGTCCCTATCCTTTAATCATGGAATCGACAAAAGTAAATTTACCAATAAAGAAATTGGGTGGTTTAAAAGGTAGACTTACACGCATAAAAACATATGTGAATCAGTTAAATAATGCACAGAGCTTGGAGCAGCTAAATGGCAGATATGTTCAATGAATTTAAATGCATTCAATCACAATTAGGATTAAATGACGATGAGATTGGTGCTCAGTTAGAATATCAGGAAGGCTTCAAAACTACATACTGGGATGCAATAGCACTAATTAAAACGTGGTTACAACTGCATGAAGATGCGCGGGCAGTGCAATCCGCAGATACTATGTCTTCGCAAACTTCCAAGGCAAGGCCAGCTATAATATTACCACCTATCAATCTACCTATTTTTGATGGTGACTACACAGCTTGGGTAAACTATCATGATACATGTTTTGCCTTGATACAATGAACTTGCAGGGATACAATAGTTTCATTATATAACTTCATCTCTTAAGGGAGAAGCATTACAGCTAGTTGAAAATTTCCCGATTTCTGCAGAGAACTACGGTGCTTTATGGTGCATGGACAGCATTCATATCTCAGTACTCTAACAAAAGAATGTTAGTGAGCAAACACGTAAAGGTCTGTTAGAGGCAAGTACAGTTAGTAAAGAATAAGCAAGGGAGTTTATAAGTTTCTTGATACGTTTAAGAGCAATCTAAATGTCTTGAAGGCCCAGGAGATAGTTGCTAGAAAATTCATGGAAGCCATTATTGTACAGTTAGTTGTTTACAGGCTGGACCCTATGCCTAAAAGAGAAGGAAAGCTACATTACCCCCAAAGCAACTTCCCACATCTGATGAATTGTTCACATTTTTAGACAAACGGTGTCGAGAGCTAGAAGCTATGAAGCCAAATGACAGTAGAAATACTCCTACACATAAACAGATTCCGACTAAGTTAAGGTGAAATAAGTCATCAAAGGCATACTTAACAACTGCAAAGGCATGTGTACGTTGTGGCCAGGTTCATGCTTTCTATCAATGCAAATTATTTAAGAGTGATAATTTAAACAAATGGTAAATGTTTGCTCGCAAACACAGTCTTTGTTATAAGTGCTTACGGCCAGGTCATATGTATTATCAGTATGACAGTGGTTTGTGCAGGCACTGCAGTCAGAAATGCCACACACTCCTCCCCAATGAGCCAATAGATGAGTCACACAATCAGGATGACTCTAATTCAAACAGCATGTCGGGTGACACAAGTTTAGACAACACCGCAGAGATACCCAGTAGTAACGATGTGGAGGTATTCAAAAGTTACTGTGCTTATAAAGAAGGCACATCTTGTCAGTTACTATTGTCTACTACCAGTGTCTGAGTGAGAAACGTTAATGGTCAGGGACAACCTTGCAGATCTTTGATAGACTCAGCTTCTCAATCACACTTTGTCTCAGATTTTTGTGTTTAACAGTTCAAACTAAAGCGTTTTCGCAAACATGTTTCTATTAGGAGTTTTGGCAGTGCAATTTCAGAACCATCACACAAAGTTGACACTATGCTAAGTTCCAAAGTTAACAATTTCAGCACTCAAATCACATATTCAATTCTTCCAAAAATCACTGTCTGTCTCCTAAACTCTCATATCAACATCAACCCATGGAACATTCCAGCCCTTGTAGAAATGGCAAGGGTTCAATATTCCCGGGCCAATTGATCTCCTGAATAGGGCAATATATTTTTTTACTTGTTATGTGTGGGAAGAATCATGGCCTGACATAACTCAGTCACAATGGGGACAAACAACTAACAAGTCGTTTCTCTATGTTTGTGTGCCCTGACAGTTGTTTAAAAACGCAGCTACAAATATTCTGGAAAATTGAGGCGCTTAATGTGTCAGTGCTATCAACAGAAGAGAAGTAATGTGAGGAACACTTCCAAGAAAACACAAGACATGACCCCATAGGACTTTTCATTGTGTGATTACCCTTTCGTAAATCAGCTGACAAGCTTGACAAGTCATTAGAATGTGCCAAAATATGGGTTGACAATCTATAACGAAGGCTAGGTAATAAACCCACATTGCAATAAAGAGTACATAACCTGTATGAAAAAGTACCAGGAGCTAGGACGCATGGCAGTAGTATCTGGAACATAAATGTACAAGGATAATGAACCAGCTTGTTGTATGCCACAACATGCAGGTATTATATAAACCCACTCAACCACAAAGATTCGTTTAGTATTTGAATCATTATGCAAGTCTAGAAATGACATTTCATCAAATGACAATTTTATGGTAGAGCTTACAATACAATAGGATCTTTTTTCTATCATCACAAGATTTCAACTCAACCTGTTTTATTTAGCTGACATTGAGAAAATATATCCTCAAATCCATGTTGACCCGAGATACATAAATCTACAGAAAGTAATTTAGAGAGAATCCCCGGAAAATGAACTTTAAAATCATCGTCTTACTACAGTAACTTAAGAAACAGCATCAATTCCATTCTTGGCTACAAGATGTCTTAAACAGTTGGCTCTCGATGAAATAGTTGTACTTCCAGTTGCTGCGAAAGTACTTCAAGAATACATGTATGTTGATGATATAACCAGTGGCGCACAGACACTTGAAGAGACACTAGCTGTACAAGCATAATTAATGAAGTTGACGAAGAAGGGAGGTTTTCAGTTATACAAGTGTTTTTCGAACTTCCCTAAAGCTGGGACGGATTACAAGCAGAATTGCATTAAAATTGTTCAAGCATTCCAATTACAATGGAAAATGATTTTATAATTATTGCTTTGGGTTTATTATGGCAACCAACTGCAGACTAATTCCTATTTGAATTTCAAATCCACCACCAACCACCAATTACTAAACACAGGGTGTTAGGAATAAATTGTGGTGGCATATAAAATATTTTTACAGTAGTTTTCCAAATCAAACATCAATGTGATGATGTTCTTATACCATCGTTGCTTCATGAATGGCAGCTTGTTTACTTGTAACGTTCAGATTTGAATTCGATTTCCATATATAGACCATAGGCCAATTATTAGACACGGCTCAATAGTAAAACTTGATCTACATGGAGTCACATATGCATCCCAATTAGCATATGAGGCTTGTGTATATTTGCGGCGTGTGTATCTTTCGGTGGATGTTTCAGTCGTTCTCATCTGTTCACGATCTAAGAAAACAAAATCCATTCTGAACCTCAATATCCACAGCAATTTAATGTGAGCCAATTCAAGAGTAGTGCTAGTGCAAGTAGATGGAAAACCTTTTTTGCCAATAGTGTGGTGGAAATTCAAGAATCTTCTAGTGTGATTGCAATCATGTTACTGAAAAGTTAAACCCAGCTTATATGCTATCCAGGTGAGTGAATGCAATATTTTTTGAAGCAAATGGATATCTGGAGGAATAGCCCAACACTGCCCAGACAAGAGAATTCCCTTGGACTTATTGGTGAACTGCCAGAGTAGAGGCAGGACGTCGTTAGTCTACCCTTAGTAAAACCAATGATTGACTCAATTATTGATAAATTAACTTCTCTTTCACACTTGTAATATGTAATTGCCTACTCTTTGAGATTCATCTTCAATATAAAATGTCTGAAGGAAGCTATAAGAACATTACCGTTGTCAAGTAAAGAGCTCTTCCAAGCCCTATGTGTCAGAATCAGACTTGCTCAACATCAAGAATTTGCTCAAAAATTGAATGATCTTCAAACCTTACATCAAGTAAACTCTAAAAGTAAATTCAAGGACCTTTAACCATTTTTGATCCATCACAACATGTTGTTGTACCTCACTGTTCAGTCTGCCTTGTACCTTTCCTCCGCACTTGCACCGGCAGCTCCAACCCCCCCTCCCTACTGCCTGGACCACTCGCGATCCATGTTCTCTGAGCCGTCCGTGACGCTCTTACCTCTGGAATCAACTCCCTTATTCCTATTGGGAGAGAGGAGTGCAAGGTGTCGTCCTGCCTCCCTTACGTGTTCCTGGCTTCTTAGCGTACTTGGCGTCTGCTGTGTTATACGGTCTGGATGG
>CABFVX010007610.1:0-13338 GCA_902151425.1 Timema shepardi
AATCCTGGTTGGGCCAGTGCAACAATATAAAGTAAGTGAACCTGGAAGGATAGTTAGGTAGCACTAGATAGAAAAACACACTCCTCATTTCAGAAATATTCCTTTTTCTTACAAAGACAAATTTAAAAATTACAAAATACAAGGAAAGATATGTTATGGAACCAACAAAGTGTTTGTTTATATCTAGACTTAGGGCCAGTTTCATAGTCAAATTTAGTACGCCTCAAGTGCGGCGCTACACTAAGTACAAGACGACACCTACCTCAGTCAGAATGGAATGGGCCAGTTTCCTATGCGAGAACGGCCCATTCCATTTGAGTTTAGGTAGGTGTCGTCATGTACATAGTGTAGCGCCGCACTTGAGGCGTACTAAATTTGACTATGAAACTGGCCCTTAACCTAACTCTCCTTTCAGGTTGGCTTCCTTCGCTATCACTTACTTTACAGTATTATAACATATTAAGATTCCCAAATATTATTTTAGGGAACACGTACGAACCTTGACAGAAGGTGGGGTCAAGCTCCCACACAACTTATTGCTAATAAATTTAATTAGTGGCTCTTCTAGACCGACTCTAGTCGTCATTGTTTTGAAGACGCCTGTATCTTGTAATCCTAGCATCGTGGTGTTTGCCGGTGATGTCACTCCCATCGAGATAATGTGTCACTTGCCTGCTGTCTGCGAAGAGAAGGACCTTCCGTACTGTTACATACCTTCCCGTAAAGATCTGGGGACTGCGATGGGCGTAAAGAGGGGCTCTTTGATGGTCCTGATACGAGAACACGGGGAATACAAAGAGCTGTACGACGAGGTGAAGGAGTCCATCAAAGAGCTGCCGCCTCCAGAGTGAACTCAAGTCCTCGCTAACTTCTTTTATGTGAAGGGCTTGGAGTAATTAAATTACTGACAACAAGTATTTGTACATTTATATCCCTTCACATTGATCCAGTGCAGGTAAAACGAGTTTCTCACCGCTAAACTGGGAAACAAACTTATATAACAAAGTTTTTAAACGGGGACTTCTGAATTTTGCATACGATATGATAAAAGTTGCATTTAATTATTTTAAAATCCATCTTAGATGAATAAGATAAAGAATATATTATGCAGTATATTACAAAACTATCAATTGTAGTTATTATTTATAAACCTTAATTCATATCTATCCTTCACTTCCATTTATGGGCTATACTCGAGACAAATATTTTCCCAAGAATTTACACTTTATCAACAAACAATCACAAGCCATACCAGCGCATCCACCACTGCTATTTTTAGTTTTGGTTTCAGGAGTCATGAAACGTCAGAATCCATAAACATCTTGATTTTTTAATGATCACAATACTTGATTTTTCAGAGGGGTCATCAATTTATATGATATTAAATAAAGCTTTTGAAAATGTTTCTGTAATTGTCTATTATTTAATGTATGCTCTCCGGTGAAATGCTAGTTGTGGCAGAAAGTAACGTTTAGAAACTTTCTTTGGTCATCACACGACTTGATGTATGAATATATAACATTTGAACTGTCAAATAAAAGTAACCCGCCTCAGTGGTGTAGTTGGCTAACGCGCTTGTCGTGTGAAGCTCGACTGCTGAGGACGGGGAGATCGAGGTTCGAATCTCGGTCGAGTGAACTGAGGGCGGTTTTCCACCCCCCCTCCACGCAAATGCGGGTTCACTTCATCTAATTCAACCTTCCCAATTCCTATTCCATTAGAGTAATTAGTACTTAAAGCGTATAACCCGAACGAGTAGTAAGACGTGGTGCTAAATATTAAATATTATTATTATTATGATTAAATAAAAGTTTCTTTCAGAATTTGATTCTAAAAAGGTTTTATGCAAACCCTCTTCAATGAAATTATTTTATAATGCACATAACTATGTTTATTACAATCCAATACATAAAAAACATAACAAATTAAGGAAATAATCATTTACTATATAAAAACACACTAAAAAACAAGCAGTTAAAAAATTATTTCAACACTGATTACATAATATTGTATACTAGTTATTGGTTATTGATAATTTATCAACAGAACATACAAATCATTGTAGCTAAGTGATTTATTGTTTTTTTATGATGTACTTTAAACCTCAAGATATTTTCATCAAAAAATATAAAATATTTATGGTATTTTGCCAAAGCAAACAAAATAACAGAATAATATTACAAATGCACAGAGCAAGTGTTATTTCATAAACTTGAATATTTTTAAGAGTGTTCGATAAAAAATCTGAATTGTATTAAATATGCAAAGGGAACATCACATTGTTACATAAAATGGGGTAACCTTTGTAACTATGAGATGTGGCTAAACATTTGTTAGCAAGCGGAGTCACTTTATTCAATAAATGTTAAGATTGGTGTTTAACCGTCAGATTAGTGCAAAAAAGTTATCTTTATCTAGTGTAGCAATAGATTAGAATTTGGCATTAAGGTTCATTAATAGTTCAGTCTGTGCCAATCATTAGTATGATCATTATATCTCCAAGTCGTAACACGCAGCTCGATGGTTTCCTGTTTGATCTGTTCTTAAATGCTTGTTTACTTTACGGGCGGAAAAAACTGATGATCCAAAATGTATGTTCTTTAAACTTGGACAGCTCAAACTGTATTTCTTACATATGAATTGATTCAAAGAAAGAAATAGTATAATGTCAATAAGAACGTTGTGAAAGCTCAACGATATAAATGTGTCGTATGCAACACAATAAAAAATACTTCTGTTAATATATCTTCACATAACTTTTCTTGCTAACACTATTAGTTTAAAACAAACTATAGAAACTTGAGATCAATATTTGCTCCGAGACACAAATCTCTTTCATATATATTAAGCTATGATAAGACTTGACAATTCTTTTTTCGATATATATTTATTTTATTTTCCCAAACACTCGACCAACAATGACAAGTTCATTAAACTCTCACATACAGCGGAAATATTCAGCTAGCCCGAGAAATTAATTTATATTCTAATTGTAATAAAAAAAATAAACATAACTAAGTCAAAAGTAACTATTAGTCGATAAATGTATATTCACACGTAAAGAAAAGTATCTTATAACTAAAACAAGGCTAGAAATAACATCACTTAAATTGTATTGACAGTACAAATTATAATCTTATTCTCTTGAATTTAAATTAAGGTCGATTGAAGGACTCGATAATTGTATCAGTTTTCAAAAGTGATATCAGAAGAGTTAGACATTATTTTATGATACCTATTTTCTTGATTCATATTCAAGTTACACATAGATTTTTTGATTCTTGAACATTTTTTCATTATTTTTCCAAGACTCCAACTTCATAAAAATATATTTATTCAACTTCATAACATAGCAAAAAAAAAACCCTTAAAAGCATGAATAGTGATAAAAAATAATTGGGAGTTACAAGAGTAAGCCTCGCTGAGTCAAACATTTATAAGTAATTAAAAAACTATATAATAAACAATTTGTAGAAAACACAAGTGTTTTTAACTGAACCAAAAAAACTAATAAGAGATGATCGATACTTTTATTGAGATCTAAGAATCAAGAGTAACGAAAAATCAAGTTTAAAAACAAACCATTTTTCTGTACTTATTATATATTCAAATATGAATATTTTCGTTGTGTCAACCTGTTAACTTTCTTTTCTGTCGAGAATAAAAGTCAAAAGTATTTAAATTCCTTTTTGTTTCTTTTAAAATATGAGTATTGTATTTTAATTCTATGGAATATGGTACAGAAAAGAGATGACAAATAAACTATAGCTATAATATGAAGACCTATATTTGTTCTCGTTGCTCTTCCATGTTCCATCCCCCACTCAAATATAGAATTATGTATTTTGATATGTTATCGGCAGGAAATGTTTGAGACTGAATTTTTGGTTCAGAGTAAAAAGTATAAATACTCAACAATGATAATTAAAATTATAACAAAATATGTTTTTAAGTGCCTAGCGATTAACTTAGTTTTTTTCTTTTTTCTAAACATTCAAATAACACTGCCGATACAGTTATCTTTATTTTGTTCGATGTCAACCATAAAAAATGTCACTTTAATAAACAAGAAATACCATGATTAAATGTAGTAAAAATGTTTATATTATATCAATACAAAGTTATTTCTAATCATATCGTAGTAAAGCCAGATACTTTCAGATTAATAATGTTTTAAAAGTATGATGCGATATTTAGAGAAAATTGAATGATTAATTCTAATCATAATGAACACTTCCCATGTTTTTTGAAGTTAAATTTAAGGTCTAGTAAAATAATAACTATAAGCAATGTTTCATTTACAATAATTTGAAATTCCTTTTCTTTCTTGGTTTTGTTTAAGACTGCTAAACAAGTTGAATATGAACAAAATTAGAAATGTTCGTCAAATCATAAAAAAAACATTGAACAATATTTTAATCATATTTATACTATATTAAAACAGTTTCAATTAATTTCATTTTGCTCACACATCTCATGTTAGTGTCGAACCTGGTATGGAATAGTTCGAATCAGTACGACGGTCGAGCCGGTTCTTTCAGGAGTGAAAGTGTACTATGACCGCAGCGCTACACAGCACTGCCATCACCATCGACACCACTAGCACTGCAGCGAGGGCCCCGCGACGCCAGGGCTGCCAGCAATGTCATACAGTGTTGCCAGCCAGTAGCGGTCTCTCACTGACTCCTCCTCGTCGAGACTTGTTGCTCGTGAAGCAGAGGCAGCCCGAGTTGTGTCTGCTTCGTTTCAGTAGAGGCTTTTCTTCCTGAGCTCGCTCCTGCGCGCACTTCTGATAATAGTCGAAGTCCTTGAGATACCTGAACATTATTAAACATCAACATAAACATACACAAATCATGACATATCGGTACCGTATTGGCCGGAATATAGTATGGCCCTAATATTTTGAAGGTGTTCTACACGAACAATAAAATTATGTCTCAAATATACCACTTACTCAAATGTTTATTGTTTTTTGTCTCGAATAGTTGGCAGCTCTTCTCGTGTTTCCTTGTGCCGTACTCTACGATCTTACCCAGGTTATACCAGCTGTTGTCATGGAGTGTACATTAGGGGAACTTTATCTGACGTCTCCAGAGTAGGTTTAATTTCCTAGTTCACAGGAATATTCTTGGTATAGACTGCTGTCATTGTTTTTGAATTTCTGAGCCAAAAACAGGATCTAATGTCCGTTACTTCTTTAGTTTTGGTTTCTTGATAATCATTTTAATGAACATTAGGCCTTAGAATCTCTTCATTTCCTCCAAAGTCGCAGAAAGCCGAGTCTAGAATATTTTGTGAAAGGGCTGAGCTCGTAGACTGACTTGCGTGGAGATAAGTTTGATCAACGAGATGTTGATACAATTCTGGGGTAAGAAATAAAATCCACAAATGTATCAATAACCATATTTACACCTGGATGTCCAGTTCTGTAACACTGAAGGGTGGAAATACTGCCTCTTTTTTCCGTTTTGACCTTGGGGTCTATTACTAGACACGCCCAGTTCCAGCACGCTGGAGCGGGTTTTTCAGTGAACAATGTTGGTGCGCATATAATACGAGTACAGTTTTTGGAATGTTATAAACATTGCACTACATTCAGGCCAATACGGTAATTAACTTATAATTTAGTTATTTCAAGCTATACCTGAATAGATGTGTGACAGAAAAGTTACTAGATCTACTTTCACATATTCATACGCAAAACCATGTTATCTACAGCTGTCACTTTTGATGGATATTATCAATACCTATACATATGTACAACATTTTATTATTATTATTATTATTATTAGCACCGTGTCTTACTACCCGTTCGGGTTATACACACTTACGCTAATGTGTAATGGTAGGGTAGATTGTGAGATGAAATGGAGGACCTACAGTTTAACGTGGGATCCGAACCACGGTGGAGGATAAGATAGGTAGAATTTAGATCAAATATACCCACATTTGCGTGGAGGTAGTGATAAAACCCTTAGTAAGCACAACCGAGATTCAAACCCTCTCCTTGTCATTGGTAATTCAATCTATTACGAGTGTGTCCGACGCCAGGGACCATGTGACTACAAACTATTCCCGAATAAAAGGTGTTATTGTGAACTGACCAGACTGGGGGCCAGCGGTGTTCACAAAGATACTCCTGGTTCTCTGGGTGAAGTCCCTTGAGGAGTTTGGGCGACATCTTGCACAGTTTGTTGTAATTGGTGCACAAGTGGTTCATGCACCAGTCCGCTAATTGGTCTGCGTTGTGCAGCTGAAACAATACAACCCGCTATAGAACACATCAATCAACATTTATAACCAGTTTTATGAATCCCGATTAATGAATTTATACCCGGCACCAAATAAATTACGAATGATACGAAAAAATGGCATTTATCTCTTATTTTATTCGAGAATCACTTAATTTTATATACTGTCTTCCTTTTTTATGTTGTATACGTGATTAATTTGGTTTGATGAAAAATTGTATTTTACTTTGCGGCCCAGTCTTATATTTAAATTCCTAATTGAGAGCAAATATTTGCCCGGGTCTGCTATGTTGTAGAGTTGAACAGGGCTATCTACAACAACCATTCTTCTCCTCTCACTTGCACATGTTGTTATCTGCTGCTCCTATCTCTTTCCTGGTCTCCCTTGCTGTATGACCACACAACATTAATCCTATGTAATAGAACATAAACCACCTACAACTATCAACAGACTAAAGTATTATACCTGTTCAAGTAATACACACAGGTACTAATCACGCTAATTGGTTAGGGATGAGGAAGGTTGAATTTACAGGAACTGTACCTGCATTTGTGTGGAGGGAGTGTGTCATTAATCATTACGGATACTACCTTTGCAATATTGTAAAGAAAATAATTCGAAATGCTTGTCAAAAGGTGTGATCAGCCCCGGCCCTGGTAAAGTCACTTATATTCCACCTTGCAAGGTTCGAGCAATCGCAGGCAGTGTTCCACCACATCACTGCCCTCGACAGCACTGATCCTGCCGAGTTCCTCCACCACCCGGCGCTCCACCAGGTTCACCAGCCGGGGAAGACACAGTCTATTGGCTAGTTCCAGCAGTCCCAGACATCTCGCCGGAGAAATGGTCGGCACGTCGTCTATGTACAAGTACACTAGCAGCTTGTGGAACGTGTCCTCATGGACGCCAGGAAACAGGATCTGCAAGCAGTCAAACTCGGACCTTTGAAACAAACCCAACTGAATGACAGCCCGGACACGGGGGCTGGCTAGGCCTGTCCTAGCTTCATATGTCTTATAATTTAACTTAAGACTAGGACAGGCACAACATCCAGTCCCTGGCTGTTAATTTATCAATGTGAAAGGGTAAACCCACATTTCACCAGGGACAAAAAAATTTCGGCCATGTAGGGAATCGAACCCGGGACACTTAGCTCAGTAGAAAGACACACTACCGATTGAGCTGAGCTGTCGGATGCGATCTCAATATTGTATTCAATGTATGTGAGCTGTTATCGAATGAACAACATTGTAAACCAATTAATGACTAAGAACTCTTTATGACAAATTTATCATTTACTTATAATTTAAAGGTGACCTGGCGGTCTAGGGGTAAGGTGTCGGACTTCTGTGCTGGCGGCCGGGGTTCAATCCTCGGTCCCGGCACAGATTTATCTGATTACCAAACCCTTCCTTCACCTCTGACAAGACATCTTGTGAATGTAGGGAATGCCAGGCCTCCACCGTGGTTCGGATCCCACATTAAACTGTAGGTCCTCCATTTCATCTCACAATCACCCTACCATTACACATGAGCGTAAGTGCGTACAACCCGAACGGGTAGTAAGACGTGGTGCTAATAATAATAATAATATAATTTACCTATTATAATAATTAGTAAATGGAAATGATATGCTGTTATTGAAAATCCCTGCTGTAAGCCGCACAACAAGGGTTTGAGGTGGAATCCAAACTACTCGACTCACAACTTTGGCGTTGCTCTCCCTGAAGTCTCCCGAGAACATGGCCTTCATCATGTCGCAGCGAGCCATGAGCATGGGGCGGTGGGCGGCAAACGACCCGTCATCCAGTTGGAAAACAATGTCCGAGAACAGCCCTTGACCCAGACAAAGGTCTTGTAAGCGCTGACGAACTGCCTACAACACAACAAGTCTCTGTCAGCGCAGGAATTTGATAGTCGAGAACTCTGGAGTGTCAGCTCCTTTGCCTCAGGAATATCCCTTGTACCAACTAAGGAACACAATCGGAGGTTCCAGGTGCTGACAGCCCAGGTTTGTCAACAAGCCTAAATATACGAGGTTTGGCTATCAAATAACCGGGCTGATGCTCTACAAGATTACTCAGTGGATCCCCACACCTCACTATACAAATCTTCCACTGTCGGGAGCAATGTTTCAGCTCCTTTTCTGAGAGGTGGTTCATGAGCTTCATCGCTTTTCCCTTCACAGCATCAACAGTCTCAAACGGGTTCCTTTTAGTGCAGACTTGGTCTTCGGGAACAGAAAGAAGTCACATGGGGCTAGAGCAGGTGAGTAAGGTGGAAGTTCCAACACAAGAATCTTGTGCTTTGCCAAAAACCTCTGGATAGACAGCGCTTTATGTGCTGGTGCGTTGTCCTGATGAAGAAACCATGAGCCGTTCGTCCACATTTCAGGTCTTCTTCTTCTTATGCAATCACCAAGGGTTGTCAAAACCTCCTTATAGTAAACCTGGTTAACAGTCTGACCCTCAGGTACCCAATCAATGTGAACAATCCCTCGGATATAAAAAGAACTATCATCATCGCTTTGAATTTGGACTTGCTCATCTGTGCTTTTTTTTTGTCTCGGTGAACTTACAATGCATGGATTGGCGCTTAGTTTCAGGGTCAAACTGAAAAAACCATGATTTGTCACAAGTTTTCACATTTTCTAAAAAGTTTGGATCATTTTCGATGTTACTAAGGATGTCGGCACAAACGTTCATTTGAGTTTCCTTTTGCTCAGTAGTGAGCAGTTTTGGCATCATTTTAAAGCAAACTTTTTTTCATGTGTAAATTTTCATTTAAAATTTGTAGAACAGTTTCCTTATCGATATTAACTAAGTCAGCAATTGTTTGAATGCTCAGGCATCAATATTTTCAATATCAACATTTGTTTTTGATGTGCGAGGACGGCCGAGGCGCGGATCATCTTTGATCTTTTTCCTCCCCTCCTCAAATTTTTTAAACCAATCAAACACTTGAGTACGAAATAAACACTGATCACCATGAACTTCCTTTAACAAATTGTACGTTTCCGTAGCGGATTTCCCAAGTTTTACAAGAAACTTCACGTTGACACGCTGCTCAACTTTTACACTCGGCATAATTCCGACGGAGCTCGGGTCCACGGTCCACTTCGAACAAAGGCTACGACTGAACTATCGGTCACACGACCTTGAGATATGGAAGGTAGAGGAAGAAAATAAAATAGATCCATATCTGACAGTGCTGGTTGTTGCGGAGACCTCGGGTAAGGGGCAAAAAAAATGAGTCTGGTTATTTAATAGCCACACCTCGTAAGTTAAACTTATAATGAGCTCGTGGTTGATGTCATTTTGCTTCTCGAGGTGAAAAAAAATAATAAACACAGTTTGGTGGCCACATGATCTAAGATGCTACTCTCAAAATAGACTAGACTGCCGATGACTGGGAGATCGAGGTTGGAATCTTGGTCAAGTGTACTGAGGAGTTTTTCCCAAAATGGTTTTCCACTTTCCCTCTGAAAATGCGGGTACACTTTCTATAAAAATATCCTTCCTAATCCTTAAAATCATTAACACAATTAATATATAAGGGTATAACCCAAACGAGCTATATGATGCCAAAAACCAGTCAATTAATAATTGATGTTTTAGCGATGAAAGGTGGGTCAGATCAGTTTACCTTCCTGTACTGCAGCTTTAGGTCCGTGTTGAGGAATTCTTCGTGTGATTGAATGTTAGTGACAAACACCAACAACTCTGGTAGATCCAGAAACTCCGCGGCCTGGCGGATTTCCTACACGAGAATAAAGCCTTTACAATACATTCACGGCGTTGGAAAGTAATACACGAGATCATTGTCACAAGTAGTAAATTATTGCTAGTGGAGTTTGAACTTAAAGAAACTACACATTAAAGTGTCATTTAACCGAACATATGAACCATAGGTTAGAACAACATTATAGGTTCATATGATCCACCGAGATAGTTGCTAGCTTTCAAGTTTCACTGAATGAATTTTAACGCCTTGTACAAATGTACAGTATTTCATGTGAGTATGTTTTGAAGATTTGAACTAACTTACAGTTGTCTAGCCGATGCATCATACCTAGTGTTCACTGGTGAAGGCATTTGATAAATTGGTAGAAAAGATACTTGACACGGTCAGGCTCACTCTTACATTATCTAGGTGGGTTGTTTTAACTTAAGGTATTGCAATTTAGAAAGGCATAAGTTATCACTTCATTAACATTTTAATTGTATGTAGCTATACAGGGTGGGTTGGAAACAATTATACGATCCAAGCTGAGGAAAGTGATGGACAACCTGCGGAGGTTTGTCTGACGTCCGGGGGAGATCACCTGACTGTCCAATTAGTGTGTTAGTTTTCAAGCTACTGATCGTCTAATGGTTTCGACCCCACCCTGTAAAAAGTATTAACAATTCTACCTGGTATATATTACTCTATACCTCATCTTAAGTAGGAATGTAGGTAAATTACAGCTAGAAGACGTTGCCAAATCTACTCTCATACATCCATTTGCCAAACCATACGAGATAATTATATTGATTTGTCGTCAGTCTTGCCTGTCAAAACTTTTACAACACACCATTTGTTTTTAGTTATAGTTTTCTTCTCAGTGTTTTTATATCTCCTGTTGGCTGTCGGCTACCAGCCCTCCTATGACGAATGGAGTGAGTAGGGTCCGAGGTACCTTTGTATCCATTACCCACAATCCCACATGATGCAGAATTTCCTCCGTCCTTGTTTCACTCTCAGTTCGCAATCTCATCATGTGCTCATCTGACACAATTCTAGACTCGCGAGATAAACATTTACTTGGAATCTTGAAATGGCTATCAAACCTTATTAAAAGTTCTATGAAGCAGTTTTTTATTCATAATTTATGGCCAAAACAAAATTAAATATTTTCCAGGAATTGATCACTTGACCTTTAAACTCTGATTTATGGTAAATTTTGTTGATTTAAATTGGGTTTAACAATATCATTTCACCCGCCTCGGTGGCGTAGTTGGCTAACGCGCTTCTCGTGTTGAAGCTCGACTGCTGAGGACGGGGAGATCGAGGTTCGAATCTTGGTCAGGTGAACTGGGGATGGTTTTTCCTAAATGGTTTTCCACTCTCATTCCACTCAAATGCGGGTTCACTTCCTCTAATGCAACCTTCCCAATTCCTAATCTGTTAAGAGTAATTAGTACATAAAGCGTATAACCCGAACGGGTAGTAAGACGCGGTGCTAAATATTATTATTATTATTATTATTATTAATAACATTTCAATAAAAAACACAGTTTCCTCGGCTTACTAAGTTAATTTACCTAAACAAAAGAAAAGTGTTGATATGTGTTTGAACCGGCTACTAAAACGGCCACATTGTGAGCAAATATAGAAGAATAAACCATACCTAAGAGTTTTTTAACCTTCTATACTTGATTTGTTAGGTATTTAAAAATTTAGCGGTAATTTCTCTATTTGTTTTTTTATATAAGCTTAGATAACAGTTAGTTTGTTAGCATTTTTAAACAAAAATAAACATTTTATCTACCGACTTTTTATACCAAAATAGAAATGTTTATATAACGAAATCCAATCAATTTATTTCCATGAATCAGGGTCTCTAGGTGGTACCGTGTGCATAGACTTATATCCCCTACTTTCGATACATCTCGATACACCGCAGTTAATTGAGTTGATCACAACTAACCTTTACAGGGCATGTCAACAAACGTTGTGTATTGCAATAAACACAGAACAAAGTGGATCAAAACACTAAATCATTACAATGATAAATGAAGTTCAAGGATGTCACTAACACGGGATGTATATATTACAATACACAATCTTTTGAAGGAGTTTCCCCTGCAGAGGTGTTTGTTTGGTTATCATAAATTTATCATCACATTGTAAAAGTGGACCTGAGAGTTTTTACAAGTTAAATTCCCCTGGTAAACAGTCCATGACATTGTGGCTTACTAATAAGTTGTTTATCTTAGAACTAATTATGAGTCATAAGAGAACACGTGAAAGTTAATTTAGCCGTGGATTTTCCCATACATTATCAGTGACAAAGCAAGTAGACAGCCAAGTTATTTATTTGTAATAGTGTTCAATGTTTAATGCTAAGTGATCTTATGATATGAGCAAGATTAATAGCACACAATTTGCAAATGATAAACTTAATCAATTATTTACATCTGATCACAAATTTGGTTATTTTTTAAAAAAATACCCAAGAAAACTATTATTCAAATCAAAAAGAAGTTTTGTAAACTTAACTGATTATACTTTACATAATTCATAACATATAATTAGGAATCATCATACATTTTATAACTAAGAATGACTTTTTTGTCCAAAAATCTAACCTACAAAAAATGTATTCAGTGACCACACTTAAATTTCTAAACCAACTTTTAAAAAAATGTTTTTTTTACATAACAGCACTTAAACTTTCTTAAAAACAAATCATAGTATATTATCTCATAGAGGGTTGTTTCTTTCAATTCAACGATTGAGTAAACAATTTTATTTTCCTCAACATGTGTACAAAACATTGATAGTTTAATAATTATGTCTCAAGTTATATTTGTTTAAGATGTGTAATTAATTGTTGTTTAGTAAAGAAAACACACATACATTCCAGTGCTACTACAGGGCTCGGTCATGCAACGTCTAGAACTAGCCAGTCGAGAACAAGACACGAAGAACCAACAATCACTGTACTACTTGGGGTTTAGTTCAACAGAGTCGCACTGCGGGCACAGGAAGAGTTGAGAGCAGGGCCGTTCTGTTCCCGGGGACTTAGCGTGTGTCTGGGGCTGGACAGACGCCCCTGCAGCAATGGGGCGGCCCAGAGATGGGGCAGCGGTTTAATGACTCACTAGTACGTACTAGTACTGGAGAGTTGGCCGTGTAATCCCCAAAGGTAACTGGCCAGTGAACACTGCTCCAGATACCACCCTAGAAAGTGTGGTAAACACTTGCCCCCCAGTGATCCGGATACCACCCTAGAAAGTGTGGTAGACACTTGCCCCCCAGTGACCCGGATACTACCCTAGAAAGTGTGGTAGACACTTGCCCCCCAGTGATCCGGATACC
>CABFVX010007611.1:0-29654 GCA_902151425.1 Timema shepardi
GGGGGGGGCAGAATTTCATGAAATAAAAAAATCTTCACGCCTACGCTCTATGAGATGAGATAACTCTAGCACAGATGCATGTCAGGATTCAATTTAGGAGTGAGGAGGGAGGGGTGGGAGGGTGAAGAGGAGGCAAGAGTACTCTCTGATATTCATAACAATGTCTTGTGGTACCTAAATGAAAGAGGCGAGACAAACCCCTCCCCCCTTCTTCCTACATAAACATGTAAATAACCTAAAAACCAGTTTGCGTACAAAGATCAAATGCCACTGGCCACCATTAATACAATTTGCTATGTAATAGGCTTAAAAAAATAGATGGTTTTAGCCGACACACGATACATTGGTAGCCTGTAAGATTCAAATGACCTCTTACGTTGTGGTTAGCATAAGACTACAGTAATAGTGTTTAGACAATTTAAGACTCAATAAAAGCATATATTTATTTTTCACCTATATCATGAAGGGGCGCATTTTAATTTTGATTAAATTTAGTCTGTGTTAAAATTTAATTGGGGATAGAGGCGTAAATATCCACAATATCGTTCTCCCCCTTGACTAGGCACCTGTTCATTTGGTACAGTATTGAATTTATAACACATAAAAGAGGGTATTTTATATATACTATAACTGTCTAAACAATCACGGGCATTCAATATAACATTTATGGACGTAATTATACACATGACTTACAAGCTAACTTAATTTTACTGTAGACAAAGCACCGAGTCCTTTTAACGTCAATCTAAGGGTAAATCTCCGTTTCGACCCTTAGCTTTGTTGATATACACATTACCGCATGAGATTAGGTGTTTTAGTTGTAGTTTTAACAAATGAATGAACAATTGTCATATTTGTGTTGCAAGATGTTATTTATAGACTTAATAAACTATATTATACAATTCATATTTTAAATTGTTACTGAAACTTGCCAGAATCTCAATTACACAAAAGGTAAGTAGTAGTGGAATATATGTTCCACCAAATTATACACTTGGACCTTTCGAGCTTAAATGCACTACGTAGAACCTCTTATTATCTTATTTAAGTGGCCACTGACTAATATACACATGCATACAGGGTGATTATAAACTCTATGTACAAACTTTAATGGGAAATAGGGAAACCTAAGACAAATCTTTTTGATTAGTAAATGTATGTCTGCAGACGCCCCCCTTAGGGTGGTGTTGGTACATAAATGAAAAGCAGTTTTACAGCAGTTTCTCAAAGGAGCTACCGCCAACAGTAGTACATGACTGACAGCGCCGACGAAGCATTTATTGCCGTACATTTTAAAAGATTACCCAGCCCCATACGGTAGATGCAAGTCAGCCAATCTCAGAATCCATGAAATGCATAATGTTACGCGTACGATGTCCACGTTATGAAGATCGATGGCAAAAAATGGTCATTTGACGCTCTAACCAGCAGTATTCTCTAGCACCTAAGGGTGACACCTACAGACATACATTCATTAACGAATAGGACTTGTTTTAGTGTTCCCTATCTTCCATTAAAGTGTTTACAGAGAGTTTGGAACCATTCTGTATATATTTGATTATTATGCATCGTGTATTACTACCCGTTTGGGTTGTACGCTTTTGTACTAATTATGATAATGGTTTTAGGGATTAGAAAGGTTATATTTATAGGAAGTGTCCCCGCATTTGCGTGGAGGGAGAGTGGAACATCATTTAGGAAAACCCCTCCCAGTTAAGCCGACCGAGATTCAAACCTTGATCTCCTCGTCCTCGGCAGTCCAGTTCAACACGAAACTAGCACGCTAGCTAACTGCACCACTGAGGTGGATATCCTGTATATAAAATGCATGTGATGTCTATCTGTCCTTTCAGCGTTCTTTCTCTCATGTCCCAATACCCTAGACCTTCACCTCCATAAGCACTAACATCAAATCATCTCATTGCGGGTACGTGTAGACCACCCCCTATGGTGCACCCTGGGCAACACCCTGTACTACCAGAGTGGCTAATAGTTTACGTACACGCGACTGAACTGGATGTCATGTCCTTCCCGCTCAGCAATATCATACGTTATAAAAAATACCTTAAACCTCAGAGAGTTAAGATTTAATATGGACACTATGGAGCATGCCATATTTATAATAAAAGATAGAAACTTAATCCAATAATTAAAAACAAATAAAATAAAACTGGCTTTGGTGACCGTATGGTCCAAGGCGCTAATCTCACGTTAGCCTAGACTGCTAATGATGGGGATATCGAGTTTAGAATCTCGGTAAGGTGTACTGAGGGTTGGTTTTCCAAAACGGATTTCTACTCTTCCTTCACGCAAACGCTGATACACATCTTATACATATAGCCTTCATAATTCCTAAAACCATTAGTGTAATTAGTACATAAGCGTATAACCCGAATGGTTAGTAATAAGTGATGCTAAAATAAAGTATACAGACAATGCAATAATAATGTGTTGGCTAGAGTTTCTCATGGTTGTCCTTGACGGGGAGGTAGGAGCTCGAATCTCTGCTTCGGGGAAGGGAGTTTTTTAGATGTAATTTTCATGTTTTTCCCTCCATTTTTTCTCCGTTAATAACCGTTGTGGGAAATTATTGGTTATATAATAATTATAAAACTGTATTTAATAAAATTTGTATAAAAATATAATTTGGTATAGTTTAATTTTATCATTCAAGTTGACGAAACCAATCTAAAACCTTCCTTGTTACACGCTCCGGATGTAAATAAAAATCTTGCGTTACGAGCCGCCTGTGCAACATATAATGTGTTTCAAGGGGCCAGAAGGAAGGGGAGGGGTGGGAATATGGGGAGAGGGATGGTGTAGGCGGGAGACTACATTATGAAAACATACAGAGCCAACCACATCATAAATATAATTCACATAGGAGGGAGGCCTCTGCTTGCTATATTCTTCCAGAGTCCATTGTGAACTTTTAGTCATGTATCATGTCGTAATCCAAGTTTATTGTTGGGAAAGATGCTGAGGAAAGGGAGGAAAAATAAGGGAAGGAGGGGGTAGAAGGATGAATGAATGGTCGGAGGGAAGAATAACAACACATATCACTTCAATTATGATCGTCGGGAGTCGTAACGGGTGTAATTCCAAACGATTTCTTTTGGGAAACTGTTGGAATTCGTTGGCTGAAGAATTTTAATACTTTTTTTTTTCCACAACTAAATTAAATATGAAATACAGTGTTGCTAGGGTGGACTTTATAAAAGGGAGGGGATAAGGTTTAATTATGATAATATTTAGTAACAATGCATGCATATATAGGTATAAAAATACAAAACTGAAATAATAGTAATAAAAGCAGAAACACCAAGGCAACGGGAAGAGTATGGTCGAGAAATGCTGATAGTAAACTATTAATAGACAATGGAACAGGGACTAAAATGATTAAAAATGAAAGACAAAAGCTCTCTAGGTTCTTCTTTGTCACGTTCCTTCAACTGAGGGGTGCGTTAAGCCTTTCCATCAACAAAGTGAGTGGAGGGCTAAGAATAATTCAGGGTGTAAAATATATTCTTTTATATACTTTTTTTTGCTATGATTTTCAAAAGCTTGGGACAAGTAGACTGTTACAGGTAACACATTTTATTATTGTATTTTGAAAACACTACTTTGAATTTTGGTAAGATGTCCAAATATTTTGTACAATTACTAGCCTACCATCTTAATAAAAACGTACATTTAATTATTGACTGCTCGATGCAGATCAACACTATTACACACATTGTTCTTTTGAGTGGGTATTTTTTATCATTATAATATGTAAAATTCAATTAACTTTTTATGTACCTTCTCGGATTCTATCGTTACTTTAACTTTATTTTGTATTTTTTTTTCTAAAAAAACACAACAAACGGCAATAATTCTTATTTAGAATAATGTTTTGCATTCCAAGCACATGGAAATTACTTGATTTACTTCTTGTATAGAACAAATTCGGTAAAACATTAAGAATGTTGGTTTCATAATTAGTTTTTAAATAAAATATTTGTCACACTATCACTGACATGGATTTAGAATCTGTAGGAGCATGATTAGATTCCAAAGTAGATACATATAGGGTGTTTTGTCAAACTTTATGGTTTTAATACTCCCTTTTTACTTTCTAGTGACACCCCGAAGATAAATTTTTGTGATCTTAAAAAAAATTAAACTCGAGATTTTGATAAATTTCAACGTTTTATGACCCCCTGAAACAAAAAAAATTGCGGTTTTCACGATGCTGTCCGTCTGTCTGTACCTAGAGATAGAGCCGAAACTATTTTACCGATTGGGCTGAAACTTGGTATCTAATAATGTCCTCCCGAGGGGATTTGAAATTAGATATATAACCCTAAAATTAATGGTAGTTTACTGAAGGGTAAAAAGGAAAAAATAGTTTTTCTCAAAATTCTCTCTACTGATTTTGATTATATTTTATAAATATACACTGTTTATTATTATAAACAAGATGGAAACTTTCATTTTCTCATGGAAATAACTTTGAAAGTACTTCAGTTAAGGGAAATTTTTGAATTTTCATATTTTATCCACGACTATTTAGGATACAAAATAACTTATTTGTGTAAAGTTGTAGTAATATTAAAGATACAAATCTTTTATTTGAAATATATTTTTATAAAACCAATATTTTCTGAGATATAAGCAAATATATATACTTTTTAATTCACGTCTTTGAAAATGAATTTGATTATGTTCGTTGGTGGTTGAGAGATGAGAAATGTATAATTTAGAATACATGTACTGTTATTGACCCCTTCCCTGTGGGCCTAGCATGTCAGGATGGCTTGCGTGGAAGGTTAGGGATGGTCGCAAAATATATGTGGGGGTTCATAAATTATACAACGGGTTGGGTTTTTAGGGTTTATTATAATAAATACTTCAAAATGTTATGTTATAAGAATCTTACAAAAAATATATAATGACTTTACTTAGGAGCCCACGACAGAACTGGTTTGCTAAGAAATGCTTAACCGATGGCCTGACTGGCACACTCAGTTGTCCTACATGGATACGAACCCCGGTACCTTGGGCCCGATGGTTTCCCTCCAGCATAAGTACCCGGTGTTCTATCCCGAGCAGTCCCAATAACGAGCAGAGTGACTCCTTAGTATAGATATTATTTTTTCAGGCCAGATTGCTCTGAAACAGAACAATATATACTAACCATTGGCCTGGTTGCCAAGAACAATACTTACACAATGTTTTGAGTTGTCAGCTCTTTGGTCCTACTGTTTACTAACTAATCTAAACAAGCTAACAAGACCAGTTCTGTAACTTGCAACTTTAAACACTTTAAATGTTAATTTAAACAATCATCCCAATTTAGGGAAGGGCTATTACAGTACCAATTTTTTTTTGTGAAAATAGAAAAGTAAAGCTTTTCAGGGAACAACAGCGTAAGTACACCCAGCCAGTATTCGAACTCCATGTCCGGCATTTGTCTGGAAAATAAACGGTACAGTGTACCGCACAGACATTCTCTCACTTTTAATATTAATAAATACATTTACTAAAAACTCGTAAGATATATGAAATGAGATAATAGGTATATAAATTGTTGTAGAAACACTACATCAAACATCATAAATTAAATAATATACACTGTTACTTAATCTATGGCATTAGGAACACTGTGACAGAAAAATTGAGCGGAGATAAACATATTTGTCCACTAAAAAGCATAAGAATCGAATTCACTTTCAAAAACCTGAATTAAAAAGTATATAATTATATTTGATTATAACCCAGAGACTATTGGTTCTATAAAAATATATTTCAAATAAAATATTTTTATCTTTAATAGTACTACAATTTTACAATGATTAGTTATTTTTGTACTAATAGGGAGATAAGGGAAAAACATATGGTTATATATATATATTTGTATGAGGAGAACTCTCTCTCTCTCTCTCTCTCTATATATATATATATATATGTATATCTATACATCGATATGTATATATATACATATATCTATATATATAGTTCACCTTCATCTACCTATCAGTTCAGGTTAAGCATTAAGTATGGTGATATGTTAGGGCTGAGGTAAGTAGAATTTAGACGATGTACCCCCATTTTTGTGAAGGGAGAGTGGGAAACCATCACCATCCTGAGTATATCTACCCGGAATTCAAAGCTTAACCTTCCACGTCATCGGCAAGGCAGATAAAGTGAAATTCATATTTAGACCACGTGCCCACTGCCATTAGTTATATAAGTATAATTAAAAGTAAATTCATCAAAAATCTCCTGAATGAAGAAATCTAAGAAGTATTATAAGATACCCACAGATAATCTATTCAGTATTAGAAATAACAGGTCAGATTCAAGTTCATTAGCACTGAGACTCGCCTCGATGGTTGGATGGTATTAGGCAGGGATGGGCAAACTTATTTACAGGAGGGCCAAATAAAGAAATTTAAAAAACTTGACGGGCTATTAAAAACATATATATGATACATACATAACAAACTGACATGAATCAGTTTAAATATATTGAGAATACAAAACAATCATTAAGACTTAATATGTATCAAATTCGTTAATGAGATTTACATGTTGAGTGTGTGATGAGGGAAACCATAAATGAGCTTCCAGTATTGCTTTACAGTCTGGTCAAACTGTGAGGAGAAGAGAGAAATTAATCAGTAAGTCGATTTCTAACATCACTTTTCCTAAGTTTCATGTTTGAAAACACTTGTTCGCATGAATATAAGGATGTAAACATTACCGTATATTTATGGGCATACTTTAATAAGGTTGTAAATATTTATTTTGGCATGATTTTTATAACAAATACAGTTTTGTTGTGTTTTAAAAACCCTTTTTCACAACGCGGGTTGAATTGAACACACCGATGGGCCGTAGTTTGCCCATCACTGGTATAAGGCGTCACTCTTGCAATATACAGGACTGCCGATGACAGGGAGACTGTTTTTTTTTTAAAAAAAAAGATCCTGATCGGCTCTATTGAGGGTGGTTTCTCCGAAATAGGTCATGAGGTTCTTTTTGTCTTTAAATAGATTTTAGAAGAAAATCTTATTTCGGATTATCCAATTGGGATGAACTTCAATAGGGAAATACTCTAATAGTAGACTACGTGAATACAAAAATATTGGATTTCATTTATTGCTATTTTCATCCTGTAAAATATCTCTATACATAAACGCGCCGTACAAACCAACAGACAGCTGCACAGGTCAAAATTCTTTTACATTTTTTTTTTGCCTCAAGATGTAGGTCAATATAATATATAATATTTAATGTAAATATGTAGAGCTCAGTTTTCTCTTTTGAAGAATATAAACTTTTATTTGTGTTGCAACATACATTTCTACAGTTTAATTCATTTTATTGAGTCAAGTCTGTTAAAGTGTACTTCAGTGGAAAGAGAGCACACTCCTTTTGAACTTCACTGAAGCGTAAGTGTTGTGGTAGAATACAACACTCTTTAACTTTGCTGAAGCGCAGTGTTAGGTTTATACAATGTTAAGAAATATAGGTTAAAAAAATATCACGAATAAACTACACAAATTTTGCTGTTTATGCTATGGTCAGTGAACTTTATGTGTTGTTGTTGGCAACTGTTGCCTGTACAAATACACCAAACACCAATGAACGTTTTCACAACAATAAATACACACGCATTTTGGAGTTTTACATAGTGAAGCTACTACCACTTTCTAGCAGTCGCATAACCTAAAGTAAGAAACCCATAATGAACAGAGGCGGCACGGCGCGGCATGGCGTGCCACGGCACGGCGCGGCTTCTAGTTAACCACTATGAACGGCTAGCACGGCACCGGACTGACCCCAAACGTTTGTAGAGTCTCCTTACAAGTCTAAGTTGAAATGGAGGTTTCATCCGAAGAGGAATTGATGGTAGTGGGTGTGGTTTATACTGAGAAGGAAGAGAGTGAAAAATAAAAAAGGTGCCATAGTTACAGTTTAGAGGTGCCAGAAATATCTACGAAGAGGATGGAATAGGGTAAGTTCCATCATCTTTTCACATATATCTTAAACAAATTAAACGAAATTTTTCTTGTAATCTAGTATGTTATAAAATAGGTTACTACACACGACCAACTTCACCTTCTTGTGGTCACAGACGTACTGGCTTTTCGAGGTAAATGGAATTAATTCTTGGGGAAGCAGTCTGGTTGTTCCATTCGTGTGCTTTGCCGATATGGCTTTTCATATGGGGTTCTCTGTAAGGCGTCACTCTCGCAATCGATTGTACTAGCAGTGATGGGGAGATCGGTGCTCGAATCCCGATAAAGTTTACTGAAGGTAGTTTTTCCTAAATTAGTCTTCACTATTCTTCAACTCAAACGTGGGGTACATTTCATCTAAATATTACCACCAAAGTTCCTACTTCAATGACGTAATTAACATTATGCCAAAGGGGTTCATTTCGAGCACTTCTATAATGTTAAATAATCATCCACTTCGTTAGTGTACGAATATAACTATAACTTGGAAACAATGTAAAATGGGATACATGTTTGTATTAACTCTTTTTTTTAATTGTTTTTGTGTTTTATCTCCACCACTAAAGTAGGTCCTACATGTAAAGGTACACCTTGTATACACATACATCCAGAACGGTTATAAAACAAGATGAAAACTGATAAATTTTTATTAATTTCTTTTAAATTATGTCAAAGTGTAATTTTACATTTGTAATATTAAGAAAAAAAATCATTTCAAATAATTAAAATAAAACTATTTATTAATTTTTATCCATACATTTTTAAAAGGAACAAGTCACCACTTTGATTTCAATATGTTTAAATTTCAATTACAGAACCGATATTTGCGAAGTGAGAATTGAAAAAAAAACAAACTATTGATGTATTTTTGTTAAAAAAAAAAGGGCGAAAGAAAGATGGTATATGAAAATGTGATTGAATGAAATAATATTGCCATAAAAAAAACTGCGCACTACGCTTCGTCACGTTCTTCCTTAAAGATATACAATATTCTAACCCTCCATTTTCCCCTTTTCATCTCAATCCCCACCCTACACATACCTTTCACCTGGGTACCTCTGAAGCTCTATTGGAGAGAGCTTTAGGGTCATCCAGATCTCAAAAAGGATCTCGCTTTTTTTTTGTCAATGCGGTGGTGCAAAGCGACCATTTTCTCCCTCTGCTCTTTTATTTATTAACATAGTTGGCACAAGCGTCATTGACGATTTATTTTACGTGGGGTAGGGTTGGAGATGGTAGTCAAGGATAGAACTACCAACATTCGCGCGTAACGTGTATATAAACCCTTGTTTCAGAAAATTAGTCTACTCTCATTGAAAGTGGTCGGGATTCGAACCTAACCTCCCCTAGTTAGAGTCAAGAACCTCCCGATAAAGAACAATAAAGACAAATTAGATATTTTTAATTAGTGTGTCCAACACCAAATATATTAAAAAATCAAGCTAAGGGTAGAAATTTGGAGAGTAACTTTGAGGAAATGCACCTACATTAGAAAGTATCTCTTTGTCTTAACGATTCCCGTTAAAATTCGAACCTAGATCTCCATGTCACTGATAAGCATTGTTTCTCGATGTTTTTGAAATATTTTCTTTTGCTCAAAAACATAGGGAAATAGTTTGGAAACATTGGAAACATACATTGTTTCACACCTAGACTTCATTGTTGAAACATTGTTTCCCGTCCAGAGTTAGGTTGAGTAAACCTGCATTATTCAACCATTTTTTTGCGTGTCCCCAGATATAATAAATAGCTCTTAAACTTAACTTTATACTCCCCAAAGCTTTTTTTTAGTATCTTTTCTTACTACCTTTTCAGGCTATATGTTTAAGTAGGGGTCTACTAATTATGCTAATGTTTTTAGTGAAGGTTATATGTTTAGGAAGTGTACCCGCATTTACGAAAAGGGAGTTTGAAAATCCATTTTGGAAAACCACCTCTGTACATCCGACCGAGATTCTAATCTTGATCTCCCCATCATCGGCAGTCTAGTTCACTACGTGAGTAGGGATTTATACCATGTAGACAACGAAGCAGGTCTTCCAAAGTTGTTGATGCATAATTAAAGCTATGTATATTCTGTAATATAATATATCTTAAATTAATAAAATAAATTACAAACAAAATCATACAAATTATATATATAAAGTATATGTATTTTTTATTTTATTTTACGTGCCACTTTGTGTACCCTCGGGGTGCCCTGTTTGAATACCAATGTAGTTAAAAATATAGGCCGAGATGAATGCTGCTATGAATTATGCTCTGTACGTAGCTATGGACTGTTCAAGAAGACAGAAGAAGAAAAAAGTGTTGGATTCTCGTACAGTGCCTCAAAATGGTTCACACTATGCAAATAAGATTCTGACGATAGAAATTAAGCTCAGAAGAGGACATGGGTTTTAGAAACTTCCCTCTTATGTCTAAAATCCCGAGCCTGAATCTTCATCTAAACGACTAATACTGTAAATATCTCGAATCTGAGTCTTAAAAAATATGAGTTTAACTTTTCAATTTTTTTTACTTAATCGATTCTGATTTTATTAGTTCTAGAACATTTATATTTAGTTTAGCGATATATTAGTGTCCAAAGGTATTATTGTTTGGTCTGTTTTATAAATATTATATATTATACCACTAGTAAAAAATTATTTTCATAATTGTATTTTTTTCCCCTGGTCAAGCATAAGATTTATTTACGAATCAGAAAATCTAAAACATTCGAAAGATTATATGATTTAACGATTTGAAGTACCCTTCACTTATATATGTGCATATTTATTTTTACCTGGTATAGACCCAAGGTTCCCTAGGCCAGTATTTGACCTTCCTAGACCCTCAGGTTATGGAGAATATATTTGACAAGAAAATCATTTAGAAAACATACCTAACGAGTTGATAGACATTAATGTCTCGTCACATGTAGAATCACTTAACCGAATGTAAAATAATGGTATAAATTGTGACGTATTTATTCCGTATCACGCGTCTAGCGGTTATCGATATCTCTGTCACATTCACTCATTCGTTTTCTCTCTCTCTTTCTCTTCGCTTTAATTTCAGGGATCGTCTAGTTTCTACAACTATCGGAATATTACTGACATAACAAACATGGAACTTGTGGGGTGTGCGTGTACTAACGTGTCTGATTCTGACCTAGGAAGTGGGCCAGGCGAACTGAATGATTTCTCACTCTTTCTCCGGGTAACTTCTACATACAGCTTCAGTGGTCGCATGGTCTAAGGCTTCACTATCACCATAGACTAGACTGCCGGTGACGGGGAAATTGGAGTTCTACCACGGTCGCGTGTACCGAGTTTGTTTTCCATTCCTGTTTCCCACTCTCTTTCTCTCTCCACGCAAATGCGAGTACACTTCTGTTAATTCAACCTTCTTTATCCCTATCTAATTAGCGTAATTAGTACATATGCGTTTAACTTGAACGGATAGTACGACGTGGTGCTAAAAAAAACTGCCTAGGGCATCCATTTTGCATTCAGCTATTCCATAAATTTCTTTTTATTTTCTATATTTAACACGCACTATCTGAATCGACTGAATGCCAGCACACGACCTATACATTATTTTAAGGCTCCTGGCCTTGTCGATTGCAAGTCTAAAACCTATTTTGTGGGAGGGTGGGCGGGAGGGTGAAAGGCGTGGCGTGGCTCCACAACCGACCGAAGTATCCTTTCGCGCCAAGAACAGATGGAAACCGTAGATGGCGCTAGCTACTAGATGAATCTTGCGGAGAAATAATACGTTTTGAAATATCAGATTTCTCGAGAACGAGGGAAATTTTCATGGTAATATTTTCAACACCCCTCCTAAGAAAATGTATCAATGTTTACTAGGTGTTATATTTTTTTATTTTTTGTTATGTAGTTGGAGGTTTTTTTATTGAAAAATGTAAAAATTATTGATATTTGATCACTGTTAACATGATAGAGGAGGTGTATATATAGAAAGTATAACTTTATTGACATGCTTCTATTCTTGATCAAACCATTTCCGAAAAGAAAATTGAGAAACAAATGAAAAGGGCCAATCACCTTAAGTCCAACTCATTACCGATAATTCATCACTGTGAAAGTATAAACCTACATTTCACAAACTATAATTTTTCCGATCTTACTGAGAATAGAGTCCGTGACCCTCAGCTCAATGGATGGACAAGCTAACAACTTAGCTAAGGTGTAGTAAGTACTCTTTTCATATTTTCTTCTATTAAATTAAATAGTTTAAGTATCTAATAGGCGAGCGGTCTCTAAAGCTAACTTTAACTTTGTTAACACCATCACCCGCTTCGGGGGTTGAATGTGCTAAGGAAAATATGGGCACATTTTTTTATGGAGTGCATTGAGAATTTAAAGATAAGAATGGGTCACCAAATAAAATACAATTCTTCAGTACACGCAATTTATTGTAAAAAAAGAAGAAAGTTAAATCATATACAACACAAAAAAGAAAGACAATATATACAATTAAGTAAGTGGTTCTCCAATAAAATAAAACTTAATCAGATGAATTTTATTTTTTTCGTATATTTAGTAATTTCTTTAATGCTATATTTAATCTTAGTAATTGAAATTCTTAAACATTCTTATACATTTTAATCGGCCTGTTGAACAGAAATGGTATATTCTTCCATTATATATATTATAGATTTTTTTTTGTTATTCTGGTGTTTGAGCATTAAAATCTTATTTCATAGACAACATTATGAGCCTCAAAAAATACGTAGAGGGCCGTAATTTTCTCCGAGATTGTTTATGGCTTCACTTTCGCCCTAGAGAGGATTGTCATTTGCAAAGAGTTTGGGATTAGAATCCCAGTTGGTTGTACTGAAGGTATATTTTTTCAAAATAGTTTTTCCACTTTCTTCCCAAGCAAATGCGGATTCATTTACTTTGACTTCTGCGTTGTAAATTTCTTACCAGATTGAAGCAATTAATTTACTTGCTTTTATCTAAAATATGTAGTGAGACGTGGCGGGAAAACAAACAAATAAACAACACTTTAGTAAAAAAATATTTTGGTTTGGTGCTAAATACTCTTATTGGGAAAGGTTTTTTAAAACTCTGAGCGTTTTGGGCTATTTTGAAAATATACTGCCAGTAAAGTTAAGTAAAGTAAATATGAACAAAATAAACATCGTGAATACTTATACTGGTGGGCACGTGGACTGATTGTCTGGCTCATATGGTATAGTTGCCAGGGAAAGGGAGACTAGCGTTTAAGTGACTACACCGTAAGCGCAATTAAAATTACCTCAGTCCATACGTATCGTAATACATGGTGGGCCAAAACAAAACAAACATTAATAATAGATATAAAATAAAGTGTTACGTGCTTATAACCCTTTTAATGATAGAACTTTAAATCACATTACCCGCCTCGGTGGCGTAGTTGGCTAACGCGCTTGTCGTGTTGAAGCTCGACTTCTGGGGATGGGGAGATCGAGGTTCGAGTCTCGGTCGGGTGAAATGGGGGTGGTTTTTCCTAAACGGTTTTCCACTCTCCCTCCTCGCAAATGCAGGTTCACTTCCTCTAATTCAACCTTCCCAAGTCCTAATCCATTAGAGTAATTAGTACTTAAAGCGTATAACCCGAACGGGTAGTAAGACGCGGTGCTAAAATAAGAATAAGAATAAATCACATTAAAAATCATTCAACTTTAAAATCAACAAAATATCTATTAGACTTAAAACTATCATATTTAAACAGTTTAAAATTAATACCACGCTATATTTTTATTGTTTTCCCCCCCATCAAATCTTATTACATATATATGTAATATATATATTCTATATAATACAGTATACATAATAGAAGCACGTCTTATTACCCGTTTGGGTTATACGCATATGTACTAATAACTTAAGTTTTAAGAAGGCTTAATTAAGAGAAAGTGCACCAGAATTTGAGTGGAGGGAGAGGGGAAAACCATTTAGGAAAACTACCCTCAATGCTCTCGACTTGTATCGAACCCAGATCTCCCCATCATTGATAGTCCAGACTATTGCGAGAGTGATGCCTTATCCTACGCGGCCACCCTAGAGGGTTAGTTATATTAATTACGATGAAGATACATTTTAGATGACAAGTATCCGTATTTGCGGGAAGAGCAAGTGGGAGCTCGCTCTGGAAAAAACACCCTCAGTACACATCCAGTGTGACCTGGTGGTCTAGGGGTAAGGTGTCAGACTTATGTGCTGGCGGCCGGGGTTCAATCCCCGGTCCCGGCACAGATTTATCTGATTACCAAACCCTTCCTTCACCTCTGATAAGACAACTTGTGAATGTGGGGAATGCCAGGCCTCCACCGTGGTTCGGATTCCACGTTAAACTGTAGGTCATCCATTTCATCTCACAATCACCCTACCATAACACATTAGCATAAGTGAGTATAACCCGAACGGGTAGTAAGACGTGGTGCTAATAATAATAATAATAATAATAATAATAATACACATCCAGGATCACAAACCCAGCCTCCCCATCACTAGAAATCTAGAATAAATGAGCCTGACATTTATCCCGCAGACCCACAAGTACCGATGAATTCGATGTTACTGACCTCTAGCGCACCTTTAAAAGAAATGAGCCCGTGCCGATAAGCACGCGAGCAAAGCTATCTATCGCGTATATTCTTAATATCATTCAATATTCATTCCCGTGTATCACAAACTGATACGTGATGGTTATCTAGAGGATACGTCCTGATAGCTGGATAAAACTAATTTTTTGAACTATATTCAGATATCAGTACTGATCCTGTGAATAACATTCCCGTATCAGTTTGTGATACACGTGAATGAATATCACCAAGTGCATGGCAGCATACTGTTAGTGACGAGTCGCCGTGCCCTGTGATCGTAGATAGCTTTGAGTGGCTGACACTTTCATCAGTTACCACATAGACTAAATACATTAACAACTAGTGAATATATAACACGCCCCATGGTGTAGTGGTCAGTGCACTCGGCTGCCAGTTTATGAGTCCCGGGTTCGACTACCGGCTATTTTTCTCTTAAGGGGGCTGAGCCCAACGTTCACTAAGGTTTGGTTAATTAGGTTTATGTTAGGTTAATACTCACCCGAGCTTTATAGCTTCATAATCACTATCAACACATCATCTTACTGTTGGTACGACGTGTAGACAACCTCCATAGGTGTACCTTGGAATCTGTGCCATCAGAGCAGCTAATAGTTTACCCATAACGCATCCGATATTATATATCATGTCCTTCTTGATCATATATGCCATACGACAAAAAAAAAAGTTTAAAATATGTTTCTGGATATTAAACGTATCAGGATAACGCAGTGCAAGCGCATTGGCTCGCAAAGCCAAAATATCCCTGGTTTGTTTCCCGTATAAAGGTTGTGATTTTTCATTTATTATTATTATCATTATTATTACTAGCACTGCGTCTTACTACCCGTTTGGGCTATACGAACTCACGCTAATGTGTAATGGTAGGGTGAGATGAAATGGAGGACCTACAGTTTAGCGTGGAATCCGAACCACGGTGGAAGCCTGGCATTCCCCACATTCACAAGTTGTGATTAATACACGTCTTGTCAGAGGTGAAGGAAGAGGTTTGGCAATCAGACAAATCTGTGCCGGGACCGAGGATTGAACCCCGGACCCCCAGCACAGAAGTTTGACACCTTACCCCTAGACCACCAGGTCACCATTTTTTCACTTAATTGAATCGTATTTTATTGTTTGTTGGTGACGTAGAGCTTAAGTTTATATCCCCAACTAGGTGGTCTCATGGTAATTTTTGTTTACTCTCCATCTCCTTAAAATAAATAGGCAGATGGACAGTGGATGGGCAGTAAGATGAAAAGCACACATATAAAAAGAAAGATGAAAATAATTTCAATGACTCGACTGGAAATAAAAAATAAATTAACCAATCTGTTTTTATCCTAATAATACATTCATCAAATCTGATTTAATTTTAAACAGCTAACTCAGTAGTTTGCATAATTTTAATATCCCAGGCAAACGGTGCATGTACACCGTTTTTATATCAAATTCCAGCACTAGAGTTTAATCTATTTTAAGAAATAACGTATTTAATATTATTTGAGATGGAAACAGAGAGGCAGGTTAAATAAATACCTAACTATTTTTTAGCGCCACTTCTTTCTACCCTCTGACAAGACATCTTGTGAATGTGAGGAATGCCAGACCTCCACCGTGGTTCGGATTCCACGTTAAACTGTAGGTCCTTCATTTAAACTGTAGGTCCTTCATTTCATTTCACAATCACCCTACCATTACACATTAGCGTAAGTGCGTACAACCCGAACGGGTAGTAAGACGCGATGTTAATAATAATAATAATTCTTTCTACCCGTTAGAGATATACGCCTGTGTGCTAACTACACTAATGTGTTAGGAATTATTAAGGTTTAATTTAGAAGAAGTTCACCTGTATTTGCGTGGTGGGAGAGTGGAAAACCACTGAGAAAAAACCACCACCAGTGAATCCAACGAGGATCGAACCTCAATATCCCCATTTTAAGCAGTCCAGTCTATTGTTAGAGTAGTGCCTTAGACCATGCAGGCATCGAAACGGGTTCCTATATGTTGTTTGTAGCTATTAGTTCCAGTCCAATACAAATTCTTTCACAATATATCTTCCGAGATGAAATGGAGGACCTACATTTTAACGTGGGATCCGAACCACGGCGGAGGCCTGGCATTCCACAAATTCACAAGCTGGGATTAATACATGTCTTGTCCGAGGTGAAGGAAGGGTTTGGTAATTAGATAAATCTGTGCAGGGACCGAGGATTGAACCCCTGACACCTAGCACAGAAGTCCGACACCTTACCCATAGACCACCAGGTCATCATTCAGGCTATGCTTCTTTTTTTGAACCGCGTCTCACTAGCCGTTAGGGTTATACACCTATGTACTAATTACACGAATGGCTTAGGGATTAGGAAGGTTTTAATTGAGAGGAAGTGTTCTCACACTTATGTGGAAAGAGAGTGGAACACCATTTAGGGAAAAAAAACCTCAGTGCACCCCTGATCTCCCCGTCTTCAGCAGTCTAGTCCAACACGAGAGTAGCGAATCAGACTACGCTGCCACGTAAGTGGTTTAGGTCATACTCATATGAAATAATTTCGCTAATGTGTTCGGAATGAGGAAGATTGGATTTAAAGAAAGGGTATTCATTCGCACTACCGCGGAGGAAGTGTGGAAAACCATTTACGAAAAACCACCTTGAGTATACACAACCGGGATTCAAACCCTTTCGGCACATTACATACCATTTAACCACCGAAGTGAGTAGTGGGTCAAGTAAACGTACAGGTATTTTTCTTGTGAAATAGTTTCGTAGTGGATGAAGGCAATTTCGTTACGAAAATATAACATATTTATAGTCCGCTTTGCCGGTCAGCTTGTTTTATTACCTAGCTTATCTCTGATATTAAAAAAAAGAGTTATTCACACGGGACTAGTCTAATGACGCAAGAGACCTGTTGACTTCATTGGGATTCTTATTAGCCCCCTTTAAACCCACTTTTACCTCTAATATTAAGCACGTATTTGTTCACATAGGACGAGTAGTTTGACGCTAGTGGAGCCTTATGACTTTATTTGCCACCTTACTTGGTCCGTTTGAGCCCGTCTTCAGCACTAATTTTAAGCCAGTAGTAGTTTATTTGCGATTTATAGTGTAACGCGATACTAGCTGACTTTATTTGCTTCCTTACTTGGTCCGTTTGAACCCGTCTTCAGCACTAATCTTAAGCCAGTAGTAGTTTATTTGCGAATTTATAGTGTAACGCGAAACTAGCTGACTTTATTTGCTTCCTTACTTGGTCCGTTTGAACCCGTATTCACCACTAATACTAAGCCAATATTGGTTCACATCTGACTATTAGTTTGACGCTAGTAACCTGCTGACTTGATTTGCCTTCTTTCTTGTCCCATTTAATCCCACTTTTACATCTATTTTTTTTAGCACCACGTCTTACTACCGTTAGGGTTATACGCCTATGTACAAATTATGCTAATGTGTTAGGTATTAGGAAGGCCTAGTTCAAAGGAAGTGTATCCACATTTGCGTTGAGGGAGAGTGTAAAACCATGTAGGGAAAACCACCCTCAGTGCACCCGACTGTGACCGAACACCGATCTCCCCGTCTCCGGCAGTCTAGTTCAACAAGAGAGTGGGACGTTAGACCACGCGGCCACCGAAGCTGGGTACCTCTAATATTAAGCAAGTAATTGTTCACATGAAACTAGTACAGTAACAACATGGCTTCTATGGTGCTGACTGACAGCTCACAGCTGACAGCTAAAAGCTTTGAAAAGTTACCAGACCAAATTATGTATCCCTACGTCGAACCATATAGATCTGCAAAAAACATGTGTTTAGCAGCTGTAGGTATTATACCTAAATGTTGACTGTTAGAAGTCAGCTGTGAGCTGTCAGTCAGCACCAAAGAAACCATAGGGCTACTTTAGCTTGGTCTAAGAAGCCTGCCTACTTGTTTGATTTACCGCCTTACTTATCTCGTGTAAGCCCGGCTTTTAAAAATACATACCCATCGTGGCTCGAAATCCTGCTAGGTAATAGTGACAACGTATTTCACTACAAGTCTCTAGTTAGGCGCTAACAGTGTTAGGATATAATATTCTGAAAATTGAAAAATGACACCTGGACACGGGAATCGAACCCGGGACCTTCGGCTTAGTACGCCAATGCTCTTACCACTGAACTATCCAGGATTCATCCCGTGTCCATGGCCATTCTTCACTCATAGTTTGAGGCAGAGTCTTTGATGGACGTGCTGCCTTAAACTATGAGTGAAGAATGAAGAATGGCCATGGGCACGGGACGAATCCTGGATAGCTCAGTGGTAAGAGCATGGGCGTACTAAGCCGAAGGTTCCGGGTTCGATTCCCGTGTCCAGGTGTCAATTTTCGGAATATTATATCTTGGTGTTATCCTCAACTAAAATGCATAATGATAGCTTCGGCTATCTGATTCATTAATAGTGTTAGGATAGCCTGTAAACACATAAATAGTACTAAAAATAGATATTGCGATTTTACAGCCAAATGCGCGCGCAGCCAGCAGAAGACACGATAGCAACTCGAGTGTTGCCGTTTGCCACGCCTCAGGAATAAGTGTGGAGAGGCAGAGGAGGAGGAATTATTGTTAGTACGCAGTCGAGGGTCTCCGGTCTTGGGCTGAAGAAGTATCCCAAAGGGAAACTTCCAGTTTGTTACGTTACGCCCCCCCTCCCCTACTAAAAATAAATTCGGTGCGTTATTGTTTCTTGAGGGGAAAACAAGACTTTCCCTCACCCCTTGGCGTAAAAAAAACATTCATGCATAATAAGTTTTAGTTTTCCTATTTTCAAAGATGAGAGGGAGAAAATTGAAAGTTTGAACTGTAGGGACCTTCTCCGCGCCTTTTTTCTTCTTTATTTTTTTTTTCTCTCCTTTACTCTGAAAATTGGTTGGAGTCATGAAAACTTATAAAATACGGAATATTTGATAACATTTTGAATTCATTGTAAGTATATGTGTTAACAATTTTTTTTCAATTCTTAGATATTAGCTTATTTTTATAACCATTTGAATTTAAAAAAAATTAACAGTGCCATTTTGCATTATTTTTAGCTTTAAGACAAATAAAAACGTTTCTTCTTTAAATTTAACTTGCATATTTTTACGCAATAATTTTAAATTCTATGAATTCTTATGAATGACGATGTGAGATTCTAACCACACCAAAGAGGTAAGGATGAATAAAAGTATAATTTGGAGAAAACGTTATCGAATTTGTGGAGAAAAAAATTGGGGAGATTCTTTTGGAAAAATACTTCGTCATACCTGACTGAGATTCAAACACCGACCTTTCAGTTTTGAAAAAGCCAAACTTGACTAGACTGACATTTAGTCTGCGTGTTCACGAATGCGGAATAAAATAAAAATCAATACAAATATGTATTAGGAAGGTATAGAAGGAGAACAAATAATATGCTTATGTAGCTTTAATGTGTGCATGACCCGCCTAGGTGGCGTATACTTCATTCACGGTAGGAGTTTACCTCTGAAAGGTCTTTTTTCTTACCAATATCCTACTATATAATATATTTCTGGTAGGGAAAAAAAGTCCTTTCATAGGTAAACTCCTACCGTGAACGAACTTTAGTTATCTAACGCGCCAGTCGTGTTGAGCTAGACCACCGAGGACGGGGAGATCGAGGTTCGAATCTTGGTCGGGTAAACTGGGGGCGGGTTTTCCTAAATGGTTTTCCACTCTGCCCCCATTCAAATGCGGGTTCACGTCCTCTAAATTCAACCTTTCAAATTCCTAATTCATTAGTGTAATTAGTACTTAAGCGTATAACCCGAACGGGTAGTAAGACGCGGGCCTAAATACTAAATGTGTGCATGACTTAGCACCATTTACAAGTGAGCCCCCAGAAAATGACAAGTTATTTTTGCGGTGTGTTTTAGAGATTAGATTATACATCAAGAGTTTTAATAATACAAAATAACATATCCTATATGACTGGGTGTATGGATTTTTTTTATCACCGCGTCTTACTACCCGATCGGGTTGTACGCCTATGTACGAATTACGCTAATGGATTAAGGGATTAGGCAGGCTATATTCAAATAAAATGTACCAGCATTCATGTGGAGGGAGAGTGGAAAACCATCTAGGGAAAACCACCCTCAGTGCATCTGACCAAGATTCGAACCTTTATTTCTCAGTCATCGGCAGTCTAGTCTACTGCTAGAGTAGCGCGTTAGACCACGTGGCCACCGAAGTGGGTATGGATATTGTTGAAACAAAGGGAGTATTCAAGGATAAGGAAGTGTGGAGAAAGTTAGTGAGGATGGATTAAGTACAGAATTTTATTTTGAGCTACATGCACGGTTTCTCGCTTACCCCGTGAGGGAACAGTGAAATTAGGTATGTTTGTTTTAATACAAAATAAATGCATCGGTGGGCATGTGAACTGAACTTCACGCTCGTCTGATTTGTTGGTGATGGTGAATCCGGGGTTAGAATCCCAGCTGAATGTAATGAGGTTGCTTTTTATTAAATAGCTTTCTCCTATAGCTTCACTAAAATGTGGGTATACTTCCTCCTATAATTAAACCATCCCCATCTCTTACTATTATTATTATTATTATTAGCACCGCGCCTTACTACCCGTTCGGGTTATACGCACTTACGCTAATGTGCAATGGTAGGGTGAATGTGAGATGCAATGAAGGACCTACAGCTTAACGTGGAATCCGAACCACGGTGGAGACCTGGCTTTCCTCACATTCACAAGATGTCTTGTCAGAGGTGAAGGAAGGGTTTGGTAATCAGATAAATCTTTGCCGGGACCGAGGATCGAACCCCGGCCGCCAGCATATAAGTCTGACACCTTACCCCTTGACCACCAGGTCACCCCTATCTCTTACTGTTTAGGGTAAAGTATAAGGATATCCCGGATTGATAGTAAGACGGGTGGGGGGTGTTAAAGAGTTATAGGGTGGTTTGGGGATGAACACACTTACCAGTTTGCAATTCCACGCATAAGGATAAAAAAAAGTAAGTGCATTTTTTTTTTTTACTAGATGAAGCGTTTTTTGTTGTTGTTCCTGGATCGATTTGATAGCCTTTAAGGTCTCCAGACACCAATCATCTGTCGCATTCCACCCTTTCTCTTCTACACTGTAAACCCCTTTGAGAGAAAGTTTTCACAGTTCCAATTATTGAGTTTCCCCTAGAGTTCCCCTTTGTTACTCGGCCAACAACACCCAGAGACGATATACCGCCGCGTCGATTGAAGTTCGTCGAGGCATGTTTCGGCGTGACTAGTAGCAATGAAGTTCCCAAACCCCTGGGAAGTAAGTCATACGAATCCTTCTCGGGAGTAACACGCGTACAACCCCCCCCACACACACCCTTCCCCCCACACACAATGGCATTGACGTAAACCAGAAAAGAAAATAAGAAAAAAAATCAAGAGGATTAAGGTCTGAAGACCTTCGTGTTAATGAGAGAGATCTCTCTAATCCATAGAATAAAACACGAAACATCCCATCTTTCAACCGAGAGAAAGATAGAAAGAAAAGGCTAGTAGAAGGAAAGGAGAGAATGAGACAAACGAAGAGAAGATAAGAATAGCAGATTTCTTGTTGTTGAGAGAACCACAATTCATCTTCTTGTTTTTTAGCCGTGTTTACCTATCCGTTCGTGTTATATATTAACGCTAATGGGGTAGAGATGTGGAAGATAGAATTATTGATATAGATATACCCACGTTTTCTTGGAGGAGGAGTGGAAAAGCATTCATGTAAAAAAAAACATTAGTACACCTAGTCAGGATTTGAACACCGACCTCCCTGTCACCGACAAACCAGACCAAATAAGCTTGACACTTAGACAGAATTTTAACGTGGAAGTAGAGCGGGAAACCTTTGAGGAAAAACACTCTAATTAGATCCAACCGTAATTCAAACCCCGATCTCCCCACCATCAACAGGCTAGTTTTTACGTGAGAGTGACGTATTAGACCAATCGGCCACTGAGGTGGATTTGAATACTCTTAAGAAAATAAATATTCAGTAGTAGTTAAATATATGAATATTTGATATTTATACGAATTAATAAACAACCTGTATCTACATTTACTCGAACGTGGAACTTGAATGTGGGTGCACTTCTCCCAAATTCTATTTTGGTCCTCACTATTAACTATTTAGGGTGTTTAATTAAGGTCTGGTTAGTTAAACTTATCTTATAAAACAGTTACGTAAACTTTTCTTTTTGCAAAATAGTTTGAAAATTTAACTATTTAAAAAATCATTTATTGATTTTTAACCTATTGATATGATGAATAGGATTTTAAAATATTTACAAATCCATACCATTAAAATACAATGAACGTATTAAAACAAAAACCAACTATTTATTTAGTATTACAATTATTAACAAATTAGTTTCGATAATGTATTAGTTTATGATAAAGAATGAAATACTAAAACACCACAAATGATTATGTTAATCTACCATATTTAAAATTATGGCACGAGCTATTTAAATATAGTAAACTTTGTAGTAATAGGCTCTATAGAATAACAATTATTATTAATAACGTACCCACACTTTTCTCTTTATTCTTCATTGTATTTCCTGCATGTTTATATAATTTTGGCGTCACACACAAACACACACACACGTACACATAGTATAAATACGTGTTCAATATTCCAGTGGAAAACAATACAATCTACACAGAAAATACAAACACACAGACAAATGTAGAAACTTTTAAATGGTCAAGTCAACATTTCAAACAATAATACTGTTTATAAATTTAACACAATTTTTGAAGTTTCAGGATACAAGAACTCAATTTGGTTGGCTGGTTTATCTTTGTTACTCTCTTTCGCGCTCTAATTCCTATCATTTTCTACTACCCCTATTCGCCATCTCTTTATTTCCCTCACTTCATCGACTCCCCTACCTCCTCTTTGTCACTCATCTCACCGAACGTAAAGTAAAGTAGAAAATAAAATAAAATAAAACCCTCCCAAAATAACAATTTTGTTTTAGTGTCCCGTTTAATTAATTTTTTTTCTTCGGTCCGTGTCCTCGTAGTAGTGACGTTTTGTGTACATCGTTTATTGAATGTTGCATGAGACCCGCCCTGTGTTTATTTTAGGGTCAGATCACGTTGTGTATAGGGCCTCCTAGGGGCCTACAGGCTCGCGCATACGGACAATGTAGTGGGGTATGTTAACCGTGCGATTGATTGGGCAATGTCGTGAATGGGGCATTGTTTCAACGGAGGGTGGCAAGGGAATTAACACAGGGAACATGGTTGACATTTTTATATGTATGTATGTATGTGTGGTTTCGGGATGAATTCGTTTCATCGGGTTTGATGCAAAAACCATCTATTTGCATATTTGATAGTGTAGTTTAGTAAACCCGCTTCAGTGGCAAAATGGTTTAAGGTGCCCTTCTAGTGTTAGACTGGTGTGCTGATGACGGGGAGATGAATATTAATCTTGATAAAAACTTTAATATTTTTATTTAGCACCGTGTCTTACTATCCGTTCGCGTTACACGCTTAAACACCCCAATAACCTAAACGGGTAGTAAGAAGTTGTGTTACAAAAAAAAAAAATCTCAACTTTTGCATCATCATTGTACCTTCATTTTTATTCAAACACTGAAAATGATATTTGTTTTTAATAGCTTAAAACAAATTTTACAAGAAGATTTTCCACTATTTAACACATTTTATTGAAGTTAACTCGAATTTGCGTAGAAGGAGGGTGGAGAACCATTTAGAAAAACCACCTTTAGTTCAACCGACCGAGATTTGAACCTCGATCTCCCCCATCCTTAGCAGTCGAGCTCAACACGAAACTAGCGCGTTAGCTAACTACGACACTGAGGTGGATTCTAACTTCTTAAAATCGTTCAATATTTACTTTTGGGAGGTGCCATTTTTTTAAACTACATTCGTCGTTTATGTAATCTATCAAGATAGATTATTAACTAGTGATGAATAATGGAAGAATGGACGCCAGCCATGCCTCATCTGTACATAAACATTTCTACTTCATCTGCTTGGAGCACCTTGAGTAGACTGAGTTTATAGTGATCCTACAAAATCTTCTTTTATTTAGTTTGTGGTAACCGTGCTCATTGATAAAAGAAGGGGTTGTTAGGTAGACCAGTCTCCACTCGTTTATTAACCAGTCAGGCAGCTGTAATGATAAACAAAGATGAAAGAACAGCTATGAATTATGATACGCTTTAAAAGATTGAGGGCGGTATGCAATAAATTATGGTGAATTCTTAGTGGACCTAGTATCGAAAGTAAAATACCAATATTAGTAAAGTATTGATACTTTTTTCACAACCCTACCTCCAGTTAACCCGACCGAGATTCGAACCTTGATCTCCCCGTCCTCAGCAGTCTAGCTCGTCAAGGAAATAATGCAATGTCCAACTACGCCACTGATGCGGGTAAAACATATAATAGTAACGAGTTTGATGCTTACCGGAATTAATACAAAGCCAAACCGTTCCGATGGCCGCATTATCTAATGCGCTAATATCGTGTTAGACTAGATGGCCGATGAAGGGGAGATAGAGGTTCGGATCTCAGTCGTATGTAATGAGGGTGATTTTCCCCAAAGTGGTTTTTCCACTCTCTCTCTCCAAGCAAATTCGGAAAATTCCTATACATATAATCTTACTTATATCTAAAATTCCTAGCGTAATTAGTATATAAGAGTATAAGCCGAACGGGTAGTGAGAAGAAGTGGTAAACATTTTATAAAAAAATACAAGACTATTTTATATAACCCTGTCCATGTATAGACTTGTACGCATGTTAATAGGTTCAACACAAAAATATATAAAAAAAAAGTAATAAAGATCACATATTTTGGTATATTATTAATATCTAAATGCTCGGGAAATGAAACGTAACTTTTAAAGGAGCCTATAAAGAATCTTTGTCAATAAAATTATGTTATTTGATTGGGGGAGAAACAACATACTTTTAATGACTATTTTTCTCCTCCTTCATTTATTCTCCTAATGCCGAACATATTCACAAAGGAACGTTATAAACTCGCTTGGTTTTTGGATTTTATAAATTTCTGCTAGACTATTCTAACGCCTTAAGGATGCTTTGGCGAGGCACACTAATAACTTTTAAGTCGATAAAATATATCGTAAGTTTCACAAAGTAGTATCTTGTATATAATTTGATAAGCCGATTTACCATAGTGCAATAATCTTCTACCATCGCTGCAACATAGTACGGATTTAATTCCCAGATTACTTTGCTAGACTTTTTTTTGTTTCCAGTTTTATTTTAACATATATTGTACTTAATTTGTAAGATGTGTTTTGTTTGTTTATAGACTGTATATTTCAACCTTGGCTGGAAATTGAACATTCGTTTAGCAAACTAAACAAACATTACAAACTAATTATAACTAATGTGATTATTAAACACCAAATAAAATAAGACCAGTCTGACAAAAATTTAAAAACAACTCATTCATTATCTTGTAAAACCACTCGGGAACCCTTGAGTTCATACGTTAATAGATTAGCCCTAAGCTCATCTTCGGTGGTCACATAGTCAAAGGTGTCACCCTCATAGAAGATTGGACTGTTGATGATGGAAAGATTGGAATTCAAAATCCCGTTCGGGTGAACTGAGTATTTTCCCCTAAATGGGTTTCCTCTCCCTCAACACAAATTAAGATACAATTCCACTAAATTCAACCTTATTAATTCCTAACCCTCTAGCATAATTATTAACACGTGTATAACCCTATCGCGTAGCAGGGGGCGCTGATAAATTAATGGTATTGTGCACCACACAGACTTTCTCCGGCTTTTATCTTAAAATAAATATTTACTAAAAACTCATAAGATTTGTGAAACAAAATAATAAGTCTATATATTGTTATATAAACACTACACCAAATATCATAAATGGAATAATATAAACTGTTACTTACTCTATGGCATAAAGTACGAGGAACACTGTTACAGAAAAAATTAGAAAAGAGAAATATCTTTATCCACTAAAGAGCATAAGAATCAAATTCTTTTTCAAAAACCTGAATTTAAAAGTATATAATTATATTTGATTATATCTCAGAAACTATCGATTCTATAAAACTATATTTCAAATAAAATATATTTAATAGTACTACAACTTTACAATGATAAGTTATTTCGTGTCTTTAATGTTTGCGAAGAAATGATGAAAATTGGAAAATTTCCCCCTTGTAATGTACTCTCAAAGTCATTTTCATAAGAAAATAAGAATTTCCATCTTATTTATAATGATAAACAGCTTCTAGACATGATATATAAGCAAATAGTTGAAGCGAATATTGAGAAAAATAGATTTTTTCTATTTTTACCCTTCAGTAAACTACCCTTAATTTTAGGGTTGGATAGCTAATTCCAAAAAACACTTTTAAGGGACCTTATGAAAAAATCACAGATACCAAGTTTTAGCCCAATTGGTAAAATAGTTTCGGCTATAGCCGAAGGTACAGACAGACAGATGGCGTTGCGAAAACAACTTTTCTGGTTTCGGGGGGAGGGGGTTGGGGGTGGGGGTGAAACACCGACATTTATCAAAATCTCAAGTTAGATTTTTTTTATGATCAAAATACTTTATGTCTGAGGTATCAAGAAAAAGAGTAAAAAAAAAAACAGCCATATAAAATCACACAAAAAAAAAGATTAAATGTTAAAAGTTAAGCTCATCTACTGAAGCGCAACCTTAATAATAAGTTCTAAATTAGTATGTACGAGTCAATTTCATAGCTTTGATGTGACATGGCTTGTAATATTGAAGTGTTATTCCAACAGTCATTCCGTCATTCATTCGTAAACATTATGGAACAAAAGCAGCCGTAGCGGCAATCAACGGTAGCGGTGTAGTTTGATTAATGTGGTGGACGACTCGTTTTTCAGTCTCTCCTATGACCCAACTCATCAAAGCAACCGCACTGGACTAGTATGTAAACACGGACATAAAGTTTTAAGCTAAATTATATGATAATAACAGTAATAATAAGAAGCAATGTAATATACATACAAGCAATAATTCACGAAAGCCCTTCCGGGAATTTACTGGATAGTCTTGCGACATAATGCGACGGTGACTCATAATTTATTCAAATGATGCTTTCTGTGTCTGAACAAATAGAGAATCAAGTCATCAATAATGTTATACACTACATACGTATGTTCATACGAGTATAGGACTATATAAATGCCGAGTTTAAAAAAAAAGTTTTTCTAGCACCACTTCTTACTACGTGTTCGTGCTATACGCTTATGCACTAATTACGCTACTGGTTTTAGGGATTAGGAAGAATATATTAACAAGTAAGGGTACCTCCATTTGCGTGGAGGGAAAGTGTAAAGCCATTTTGGAAAAAACCACCCTCGGTATACTCGACCAAAATTTAAATCTCGATCTCCCCGTCCTCGGCAGTCTAGTTTACTCCGAGAATAGCGCGTTAGACCATGCGGTCACGGAAGCGGGTAAAACATATTAGTGATAGGTTAGTTCCTTAAATAACTGTGAGTTTCGCTCTTCTTTTATGATATAAGTCGAATTCAGCGAATATAAGGTTTGTGCTATGGATACAAGTCAAGAGCGCTGAACTTGTAAGAGTTACTGAGGGGGAAAAAATATTTCGAGGGACCCGAGAAGGGACATGAATACCTACATGTTCAAGTCAAGAAAGTATGTAATTGAAAGTAGTGAAAATAAAAAAGGCATCACAAAGAGTATAACAATAATAATAAATATAATAACAATAATATAATTAAAACAATCAATCAAATAATAAAAACCGAATAAATAACTGATAAAGTTTATTTGCCGATACCGCTGAATCCACTTCGGTGGCCACAAATGGTCTAGCGCACTACTCTCGTGGGTGGTTTATCCTAAACGGTTTCCCACTCTCCTTCCACGCAAATGTGGGTATATTACCTGTAAAATGCTTCCTTCTTCCCTCTCCCCAGTCCCATCAGAGCTATTGTCATATATACATATAACCTTAACAGCTAGTAAGACGCGATGATACAAAAAATATTCTCCTTTTTTTATTGTTGTATGGATAGTTCCCAAAACACCTAAAGCTTATGAAAACCCCGGATAGCAATCTTTAGCCCAATCGATGAACCGGTTTCGGCCCCAAGCCGAGATACAGGCACATAAACAGGCAGACGGTACATCGAAAACCACATTTTAGAGTTCAGGGGATCGTGAAGCGTTGACATTCATCAACATTTAGAATTATCATTATTTATTTATTTTTTGCAATCAAAATATTTCCTCTCTCCTAGGGGGAAAAAAGGTCAAAAGCTATTTTCTGGTCGTAGGTGATACTATTTATAAAATTCTACCCTCTTCGGTGGCCGCATCGTCTAACGTTCTACTATCGGAGTAAAAACTAGACTGCCGATGTCTGGGAGATCGTGGTTCAAATCTAGGCCGGGTGTACTGAGGGTGGGTTTTACAAATTTATTTTCCACTCTCCCTCCAAGCAAATATGAGTACAATTCTAATTAATATAACCTCCCTAATCCCTGAAACCATTAGAGTAATTAGTACATAAGCGTATAACCTGAACAGTTAGTAAGATGCAGTGATATAAAATAAATAATAAATATTAATATGATTAGTTTTATGCTGCGCACAATTTTGCTGTTATTAAATTTTATTTAAATATTGACAGTATTTATAGTTTTTAATTACGGTTCTTTATTGTATCCTTTTTAAAAAACCTCCGTTTACTTTTTTAAGTTATTATTTAATTACTGTATTATTGTTTTCTTAAGTAATTATTCTTACATGTTGTATTATTAATTATGTCTCATTGCTGGCCTGTTACAGGTCTTGTGACTAGGTCAGCACTATAATAAAGGAAAGTGGAAATTGAAATTAAACGTAGATATCTTAATATAATCAAAGTTTAATATTATTTATTATTTATTATTTATTATTATTATTATTATTATTATTATTATTATTATTAGCACCGCGTCTTACTACCCGTTCGGGTTATACG
>CABFVX010007613.1:10121-29650 GCA_902151425.1 Timema shepardi
TAAAAAAATGTCTAAAAATTATAGAAAAATGTTAAGGGTGGACAACCCTTATCACTAAGGGGTATGAAAAATAGATGTTGGCCGATTCTCAGACCTACTCAATATGCTCACAAAATTTCATGAGAATCGGTCAAGCCGTTTCGGAGGAGTACGGGAACGAACATTGTGACACGAGAATTTTATATATAAGATATTATTCTAAAATGTTATTATAATATAGGCCTACATTATAAGTTAAATCCCTAAATATGCGATCCTTTCTGCGTTTAATAGCGATACATAAAGATCAATAAACAATATCATATTATTGGCAACATGAATCGTATCGCTAGACACATGGACTAAGGCGTCATTCTCATCTTCTCTGATCTGGTGACGCGGAGATAGCCGAGATATCGATTGGGTGTATTAAGGTGTTTCCTTCTAAATGGTTCACCTCTCTACCTCCACGCAAATTCGCATACATTTCCTCATAAATTATACTTTATTCATATTTACCCCAATTGAATACATTTTTGGATAGCACGGATGGATATTAAGATACGGTTCACGTAAATTAAAAAAAATGTTCTCGAGTGCTTTTTTTTGAGGGAGGAAATTAAAGCCTTCCCATCTTAACGTAGCACTTCCCCCAGCTCTACCCCCAAAGAAAGTTCAGGTTATGAGGTGTACAATGATAATTTATAGTTTTGGAAATTAAGCACGACTTTGTTTTGATTTTGTAGAAATGTTGGAGATTTGATTGATAGTAATGTCGTTTGATGTTTCGATATTTATCTCAGATATTGGATGATACTGAACAAGAAAGTTTATCCCCTCTTTCTGATAGAATATAAGAACACTTAAGAATAGCGATAACTCAAAATACATCAGCTCTGAAAGAATATCGATTGAATTTATAGTGTGCTACAAGAATTGTGTGTTTGTGATAATATTGATATCTTATTTATTGAAAAAAAACCCCTCCCCTTAAAGCTGGAATTCTAAAAACGCCATTGAAGCAGTCCACAGTTTGAAATACAAACTGTCCCAAAATATTATCAATGATTATCTTAAAATTTACGAAAGCTATAGTAGTAAGTTTTGGAAGGGAGGAAATTAACGTGCCCAACATTTTACTTTATTAGTGGGACTACCTCAAAGGCATTGATCATATCTATCAAAAGTGACAGCTGTATATTCTACTCTCCCTCCACGCAAATGCGTGTACATTTGTTCTAAAACTATATCTTACTTATATTTGCCCATTTTGTGTATTGAAATGTGGATATCCCAAACTGGTAGTAAGATGCGGAGCAAAAATTAAGATCTTTTTAGATAAAAACACACAAAAACACATAGATGGTGACAGTATGTTTGCAAAATATGAAAAAAAGATCATTATAAAAAAACGTATTAACTTTAAATATAATCTAAGAAAAATCGAGTAATTGTTCTAAAATAAACACAACTATACTATTACTATTGAAAATAATAAGTTATAAACAATCTGAAGAGTCAGTTTTACTATTCAAAAACTGAGCACGTATTTAATATTGTGAGATAATTATACAAAAAGAAATACACACACAGGGACGGATCCAGAAGGGGGCAAAGGGGTGCGCGCCTCCCCTTAGTAATTTTTTAGTTTGTATTAACAAAAGTTATTAAAAATAAACCGATCACACCTATGTTATAGTCACTATTAGCTTTACTGTCACGTAATATATAACTGTCCATTTTATTCACGTGTAAATCACTGTCAATAATTAATCTACATATTTTTTAATACATAGTTTAACTAAAAAAATTAACAAAAAACATTAATAAATGATGGACTGGTATGAGTTTATTTTACATTTTGTAAATAATTTCTAAATCACTCTCAAACTTACTTTCAAATTTTAAAGGATTTTTCCTTTAGAATTTTCCGGTCGGGAGCTTTCTCCGGATCTGTCCCGTGAGAGCCTCCCAACCCCCTCAAGAAAATCCTGGCCGCGCGCCTCTCTCACGTAAATCTTATATCTGCTCCAAAACACACAGCCCTACAGTTTTCATTCATCAAAACAAAACAATACAAAGAATAACAAAACAAACAATATGTGCGCTGTTGTCATATAGTAGGTATGCTATGTTGGAATATTAGAATATAGAGATTGCGGAGGAAAATTTTCTTTGATAGGATCATAGGGTTGGCGATTTTTTTTAAATAATAATTTTTATTCCTTAAAATATTTTTGGCCTTTTGTAACGCAGGCCTATCTCGTTTTATGAATCGCATTGACCAAGATCGTGGCATTACATATGGCCGCTGTAAGGTTGTATTCCCACTGTTGCGTTTTTTGTTTATCCTCTGAAATTAGTTTGAGGTTATAATGAAAAAACAGGCAAAACCGCAAGATAATCATAATTAGTTTAAACTTACCATAGCCTTAAAACGGGAATTACTGACTGTAGCATTAACAACAAAGAAGATACAGAATTTGATTACAACAATGTTTTTTTAAAAATAGTAAACCTATGTTCATTGATTGTGTTTTGAGTAAACATATTTTTTGTTGATTATTTTAAATAAACTAACATGGTAATGTTTCTAAATTACAATATGAAAATCTCTATGGCTAAATACAGGAGCAATTAAAACAAAACGTTCAGTTCAACATTGTTTCCATCCCAAAATTTTCCAACTAGCCCGGGTTTACTCTCAGTTATTAAAACAAAACGTTCAGTTCAACATTGTTTCCATCCCAAAATTTTCCAACTAGCCCGGGTTTCCTCTCAGTTATTTATTCTATCATTTAAATTTTCCAGAGATTTTTGAAACAATAATTTAAAGAATTCTGAGGTCAAAGTCTGAAGTCAAAGTTATGAGAATTTCAAAAAATGAAGAGCCGTTGAAACTAAAAAATTGTTAACCAGGAGTTGGAAAGCATGGAACAGTTCAAGTACCTGGGAAGTCTGCTGACTAAGGATGTCTACAGCACCAAGGAAATCAGGTCGAGGATCGTCATGGCCAAGGAAGCTTTCAACAAGAAAAGGTTACTGCTGACCAGCAATTTGAGTTTGGAACTGAGGAAGAAACTGATGAAATCCTACATTTGGAGCATCGCGTTGTATTGAGCAGATACTTGGACTCTCAGGAATATGAAAAAAGAATTTTGAAATGTGGTGTTGCAGAAGATTTGAGACAAATACCATCTTTGATGTGATTATTTGTTACAAAATGGATTGAACACATCATTAAGAGGAACTCTCTTCTGAAAAAGTCATAGAAGGAAAGGTTGAGGGAAAGAGGATCTTAGGAATGAGGAGGATTCAAATATTAGATGACTTAAACAAAGAAGAAAATTATGAGAGCTCAAGGAGGAGGCAGAAGACAGGATGCATTGACTGTCTAAGTTCACTGATAAAAGGAATGAGCCTGTCATAAGAGAGTACAATTAATAATAATAATAATAATAATAATAATAATAATAATAATAATAATCTAAAGTCGTGTCAATCTCGCTCCCTCTCTCAAAACTAACACATTTTGAATAAACTTATTAGAAATATCTAACCTCATAAATCTCAACTTCGGTTCGTATTTGAAGTTCATATACATCGAAAAAAGAGGCCAAGCATTGTCTCTACATTGTTAAATGTTAATTTCTTGGGGTCTTGTTAATTGAAAAAAAAAAGATGTATTGGTTTTAAAAATGTATTTTACAATATTGTGCTTATAAAAGAATCAATATAAAATGTTGATAACTATTACCTTTTGCAACATATTTTATCCATTGTTTCAGAGGAGTGTATTCATTTAATATCTAACACTCAAAAGATAGATTAATCTAATTTCAGATTAAACCAGATCTGACAAATATTCACCAAGGTCACAGTATCTTGAAATGTAATTAAGATACGAAAAATCACAGGTGATAATAAAAGATGATGACATCTCAGATAAATTATTATTATTATTATTAGCACCGCGTCTTACTACCCGTTCGGGTTGTACGCACATCAGATAAATTACATTTATTGTAAAACTTGATATAGTTACCTTTAAGATTCAAATTAAAATATCGTATATGAAACTAATTTTAGAGTACTGACATAAAAAAATACTGTAAAAGAAAACATTTACAAAATAGCAATGGTCTGATTATATCATCTATCACGTTACCAGAATGTTAGGCCTCTTTAATCTTTAGCGTGTCCAGACAGCTTTACAACAATATTTTTTCCCCCTTGAAATTTATATTATTTATATGGTGGTATACTGCTCTAAGGTAAAGGTGTAGTCCATTTAAAGATACTAGGCTCTATTTGAATTTCACTTATCAGATAGTTTTGAAACATATAATGGGTTGAAACAAGGAAGTGCACTTTCCCCGTTTCTTTTTATTCTGGCCTTGCAGTATGCTATTAGGGTAATGCAAGAAAGTAGGAAAGGGCTGACACTAAAAGGTACAATGAAGCTATCAGGATAAGCAAATTATTCAGCTTTGTTGGGCAAGAAAGGTGTTGCAAGAAATGGATAAATCTATTAGAGACTAGTGAGGAAATAGGTTTAGATGTGAACGATGAAAAGACTAAGTATATGATCATACAGAGAACACAGAATGGGGACGTTAATGTAGAGATTACTGGGAACAACATATAATTTGACAGAGTTGCAGAGTTTAATTATTCATGAACAATTTTAACTAACAATAACAACATTATATTGGAAATTAGGAAAATAATACAGAAGGGAAAGCCATGATATTACTCAGTCACTAAGTTGTAGACATTTCACCTACTGTCCAGGAATGTAGAACTGAGAAAATACAAAACAATAATTTTACCTGTGGTTTTCTATGTGTGTGAAACGTAGTGTCTTACCTTACATGACGAACATTATTTTAGGGTGTTCGAAAACAAGGAGCCTAGGAAGATATCTGTTCCTAAAAGAAATAAGGCTACTGGGGAGTGAAGGGGTTTACATAATGATTGTATACATACCCGGTACTCATAACAAGACATTGTTAAGATAATAAAATCTCGTAGAATATGGTGGGCAGGATATGTAGCGTGAATGGAAAATTATATACCCTTGTTCAGGGTACTAACTGACAAACCCAATGGGAAGAGACCATTGGCAAGGCCTAGATGCAGATGGAAGGATAGCATTAGAATCTACCTGAAAGAGATAGGTTGTGTAATGAGGTGGAATGGATAGAACTAGCTCAAGATAGGAATAGGTGGCGTACTTTTGTAAGTGCGGCAATGAACTTGGGAGTTCCTAATATCATAGATGAAGTAAGGCTCGAATTATAGTTAAAATTTTCATTTATATATAAATCAGAAAATATAGGAACAAGATGGAATCTCATGTAATCAAGTTTTACCTGACACTATAAACTCATGTGTTTCAGTAAACAATAATTGTTAAACACTTAATACAAGAGTTTGAAATGTCGCTACTACCGATAGTTATACATAAATATTTATTTTAAACTGAAATATTGTCGTTCGGATTTACATTGTTACTGGTATGCTCTTTCTCTGCTCAAATAAGGATTTATTTACTCTAAATTCTACACATCTAAATGTGATTTGTAACTAGGAGTATTGCCATTCTCTTTCCACAGTCATGTAAATGCACTTTATCTAAAACTTTCCTACTCATTCCCAACTCTTAGATTGAGTCATTAGCAATGTATAGTGTAAAAATATACTCATATTAAAAATAAAGACAATATTCACCTTAGCATAGAAATTTGGCCTATACGTATGTGTTTAATTTAAACAAATATTGGAAGAGCATTTAGGAACAACCAAAAATACGTACAGTATTGTTAATTTCAGAATATTATATAACTAAATTGAACAATTTTGGTTCTTAAATATATTGATATAAACGTGTGTTACGTATTATGAGCTGTTTACAAATATTCTTTAAATATATGATGAAAAAATACACATGAAATATCTCAAAATAAGCCTATACTTTCAACAAACCCAATTAATCAACCTAGCATCACAAAAAGACATTATTATACTATCACACTGAAATGTTAAAAAATTACATTGAACCCAACTAACTTAAACAGTAATTTTAAATAGAAATAAGGCTCCATGGTTGGAACACAACGAACATTTTATTCACGCATTTAATGTCTGAAAAATATGTTACCGTAGTGAAAGCTTGATAAAAAGAATAAGACTACGTTATGTAAGTGAGTGAAAATTTTACACTTAAAACACTATCATATCAATCAAATTCTATTCACTTACTTCAAACTGTTTGACGTAGTTTATTTTAATTCCAAGGGTCTGTTTTTTTTAGGTAAATGACGTCAGCAGCTGTCTGGTTATGAGCTATCAAGTGAAGAGCTGGCTCTTAAAGAAATATGAGATTAACATTATGTCTACTTTCAGAGAAACCTGAAAGTTTTTGGTTTTGTAGGGAGGGGTAAGAGTTGCAAATGAAATATTTTATCAAAATATTTAATGTTTTTAGATGCAATTTATGGAATATTTTAATAGTATTTAAGTCTTCTACACAAAATATACGTATTATATTATGATAACTTGCTTTTAAGCTATTAGATTTATTTTGATAATTTTATATTAAAATTTGTTTGAGTACAATTTACATCTTGTATACATCAATAAAAATTTGAGTGGGTACAAAGAACCCCTGGTATAAAGTTTACTTTCCAATCTGTTTATATTCAACTTGATAAAAAAATCAACTAAATTAATACCGCATGGTTATGATTTGATCGGTGTCCTTTGAACCTTTAAGATGAGGTGGAAGGGGACGCGAGCTAAGGCCAGTAGCAAAAAAAATTGTTGGACCAAAACAGATAAAATATTTCCCCAGTTGAAAATTAGAGTTTAATTTTCTTCACGTGGTGATATCAACAGTTGTTGAATATATTTATGTCATAAACATAACAGCATTATAAATTATTATTATTATTATTATTATTATTATTATTATTATTATTATTATTATTATTATTATTATTATTATTAGCACCGCGTCTTAACTACCTGTTCGGGTCGTACGCACTTACGCTAATGTGTAATGGTAGGGTGATTGTGAGATGAAATGGAAGACCTACAGTTTAACGTGGAATCCGAACCTTGGTGGAGGCCTGGCATTCCCCATATTCACAAGATGTCTTGTCAGAGGTGAAGGAAGGGTTTGGTAATCAGATAAATCTTTGCCGGGACCGAGGATTGAACCCCGGCCGCCAGNAGATAAATCTTTGCCGGGACCGAGGATTGAACCCCGGCCGCCAGCATAGAAATCTGACACCTTACCCCTAGACCGCCAGGTCACCAGCATTATAAAGATCACAAACTTATTAAATAAAGATTTAAAAAGTTGTCATTAGATCCCAGGACATCCTTGACAGAAATTCAAACATTCTTTAGGTCACCATAGGAAGAAAATTAAATTCTTTATTTCAAATAGAGAATTATTTGATTATTTTTTTAAACTAAAAATGTGTTGTTCTTTTTTGTGTAAAAATTGCAAAAACATTTACCATTTTCTCGTGTCACCTAAAAACTCATTAGCTTAAAAGAGTTTTAAGAATTTTCATAGCAAATCATTAGTAAGTAATAAAGGAAATCACACTGTGGAAATAAATGATCCTCTATGCGTTAAGAATGTTTTCATAGAGATAAATTGTTTGCAAGAGGATTTAGTTTCTTTTATAAGCACTCCCACTAGAAATCAATACATCAACTACTTATATTTAGTTTAAAATATTTTATTGAAATTTAATCTAGTATTTATTAGAGCCTTTCATCTTTGGCGTATTTCTAAAATAAAAAAATGGTAGCTATCGGATTTCCACTGGAAGAACTTTTCTGAGCACATTCATAATAACATGTCATTTAAAGTTACAATATTAACATCTGTAAAAAGTTTCGGATGCACATACATAAGTAGAGGTTAAAATCTCACCCGGTCATAAAAAGGTTGGTTTTCTCACATAGAATTACCACCTCTCGACGCTAATTGGGTGAAATTACTCCGTCCTAGAGTCCAATTTTCATAGTAAGCCTTATGTGACAGCTAGAAGCTGCTAGAGGTACTTTTACATATTCACTCGTCAAATCATGTGATCTACAACTTTTACTTTTGATAGATAATCTCAATACTTATAAGATAGGAACTAAAATATAGTGCAATATTATCAATGCCGACCACAAATAAATATAGTTGAAACTCTCTAGTCCGGCACCCTTGGGACCTGACAGGTAAAGAAATTGCCGGACCACAGTACTCGACACCTAAGAACCGTTTATATAAGAACTTCCCATGCCTAGGTCCTAGGCTTACCACATCTCTCTACATATTGATATGCAATACAGGGTAGAATAAAGATTTAAAAAAGGACTTCGTTCATCAGTCCTGATTGTTGGCAGAATGAATGTATAATCAAAATATTCGTCTGTATATGTAAACAGCTTTGACGTCTTTTTAATGCTGCCAGTACCGCCCTGGTGGCTGCCCCTCAAACTAATGGCGGCAGATTCAAAACGTGTAGGACCACAGAATGCCGAACTAAAGAGTTTAAGCTGTATGTTTTTATTTTCTAAAAGGAACTTATTATGAGAATTGGATCATAGCTTCCTCTTGGTTACCTTTTAGATTAAGACGATACCAACTTTCACGTTGAACATAACCATTTTAAACTGCTGGATAAATTTATTTCTACGACCCTACCAAAAGAATGTGTCGACTATGGAAGGTCAGTTATTTTTATTAGTAAACGTTAACTCACCACAAATAAAACAAGTGCTATCCATTACTATACCTCCCTTTCCTTAAAAATATGTATTAGCGTTTTAGATGAATTTAGATACCATCAAATTTTTGAGATCTTCCTAATTTGATTTCACATTTTGGTTGGCTATTACGTTTCTCACAGCGTTGACTTTTTTTCAAATCTCGTTTCACTTTATCGCCATCCGCAATTATTCGCACTAATGTTGTTGGGATGAGAATGTTAGAATTCAATGAAGATGTAAGCCTACCCGAATTTTTCTGGAGGAAGATGTCGGCTTATCCTAATTTTGGTAGAGAAAGATGTAGGTCTATCCAAATTCACGTGAAGGAAGGCTTACCCTAATTTGCCTCGAGGAAGGTATAGGCTAACTCGAATGTTCTTTTACTAAGATATAGGTCTACCCGAATTTTCGTGGAGAAGGATGTAGGCTCCCCCGAATTTGCGTGAAGGAAGACGTAGATCTACCCGAATTTTCATGGAGGAAGATGTAGGTTTACCAGAATTTGTGTGTAGAAAGCTGTAGGTTAATCAATTTTTTTTATGGAGAAGATGTTAAGAAGAATTTGAATCCCGACCTCCCATCACACAAAAATTATATTATATTACCTTGACACGTATCTGCATGCTCACCGATGTAGGGAATAGCGTTTTTTTTTACAATTAAAAGTATAACTCATTTATTTGTAATGCATTTTGAGAGTTTAACATGACATAAATGAGTAATGTTGTTTTTTGTAGAAAATTTAGGAGCACCATGTACCGAATTATAAAACAGGTTTTTTCCAATAGCCTTTGAGGATCGAGCTTGATTTAAATTGAATTAATTTTTTTCAAACCAAAATTCTTACTCCTTTGAAAATTTAAATATTAATTTTAATTAATGAAAGGAAGTTTCTCCACACTTTGTTTTATACTATCTTAGTTTTTATTTCACTGAAATACTATAATTATGACAGAAAAATTTCGGCAATACTCATTATTCCATTTGTTACCCTTAATAAACCATCAAAGGACATTGTTAAGACAATCAAGTCTCGTAGATTATGGTGGACAGGATGACATGCAGTACGAGAGATTCTAAAACCTTGTTCAGAGTACCGAGTGGCAAACCCAACGGGAAGAGACCATTCGGAAGACCCAGACGCAGATGCGATAGAACGGACCTGAAAGAGACAGGGGGCATTGAGGAGGACTGGATGGAACTAGCTCGGGATAGGGATATGTGGCGTACTTTTGTAAGTGCGGCAATGAACTCTCGAATTCCTAATGAAATATTGAGAAATAGACCAATGTATTTTTTCCCCCCGCATATTTGGAAGGTGATAAGAATACTTCACATTTCGTAGAACCTTGACAGACAATCTTGGAGCTGCGTATAATAGTGAAACAGAAACAATGTCAACCCATCAAAAACCAGATGGGTACAAACACACACAATTCACGTTATCATACACCTCAAGGACTTACGCAATACCAATTTTAAAGTTCAACTAACTGACGTTTGAGATTATGACGATGAAAAAAAGCCACTGATTATCCAAATTTAGTATATATTGGAAAGGTAAGTGACAGTAGTTCAGTGTTGTAACTGAATTCAATACAAGATGTTGAGGATTCTGATTGTCTTGGGAGCTTTGGCTGCGTGCCTAGGTGAGATAACTTGTAATATTTTAATTATTTATTTCATGCGACTTTATGCTAAATGTGTAGTAAATTAATATAAACTGTCTAAAAATAATTTCTCTTCAAGAAACATAAAATACTGTAGGATTGTTTTTATTTTGTTCAGACTATAGACATCTAGTATATTTTCCAATATAATTATTAATAACCTAAAACTATTATTAGATTAGTACTAAAATATAAAAATAATCTCCGGTAAATTTTATTCATCAATATTTATTTTTACGGTTTCCTGTCAGTGTGATTCTTAAAACCCAAGCATCCAGTTTCTAGTTGTGATTTTTAATAAAACGAGCTACTAAATATTATATTTGATTACCTGATGAATCACAGCCATATTTACAGCCGTTTAAAACTTTTGGCTAAAATATTGTAAAATACTTGTATTTGTCATAATTACTGGCTAAACTACAAAGTATAATTAAATGATAAAGAATCGCTCATTTATTTTATCATCCTCATTAAAAGAGGTTTAATATCCACCACAATAATTTAAAAAATATATATACAACTATTTTGGAAATCTGTACCGATATAGATACGAAGTAATATATCAGTTTCATCCGGTGGGATTTTAAAATGATGAAAAGGTTTGGTCTCCATTCCCGATAGAGTTTTCTGAGGCTTTTATTTACTAAATGGGTTTCCAATCAGTCTCAACGCAAATAAGGGTGCATTAACTATAAATTATACCTTCATTTATCCCTAGTTCAGCCGTGTAAATATGCGGATAAAATCATATGGGTGCACGTTTAGGATGATAAAAAAATTATCCTTATACATTACATGGTTTTAATGATACATTATTTTTAGTGTAATTTTTTTATTTATTTTTTCCAGCCGCACCCACCAATGAAACTTTGCCCGGCAAAATTGTTGGTGGCACCACAGCTGCCATCTCCCAGTTCCCCCACATGGTAAGACTCCACAGAATTCTACTTGCCCACGCATTAATAGACTCTCATTCTCACTAGTTAGAGGTGTTCAAGCAAGCTTGGAATTATTTTCAACGTTATTTTTTGGAAATCATTTGTACTCTATTAATTAACCAACCGCGATTCCAAAATACATTGTTGGTGAGTTTACTTAACTTTTTCATTGCTATTACATCAAGTTCAATACACGATTTATTAAACTTTAATGTGGTTTTAATAATACATTGTTTAAAACCTTAATACATATGATAGTATTTATGTCCACATGGAAATGATGATATTAAAGAAGTTCCCTCAACAATATATATTTTATATTATCCGAGTTTGTTAATTCAGAGATTGCAAACAAACAAAGCATTGAATGTTAAATGAGTTCATAGATAGCTTGGATATTCAAGAGAGTAAAGCTATTTTGTAATAAATTTATATAAACAGCCCAAAGACAGACTTTAGGATTTAAATAAAAATACGAATTACTTTGACATATCGTAGCTATTTCGAACTGCTAAATGGTTCACCACTTTTAGATGAGTGATGTTTTTATTGAAAACATATTAATTTAGTTCATTATATAATAATGTATCCTATGTTGAAACATGTTCGTTTGTAAGAATCCTAAAGTTAATTGTTGTGCAGAGCTGGCGAGATAACAAATGTATTGTATTGTTGCAGTTGGCTCTCATGAACGCCAACAATGCCCAGTTCTGTGGAGCATCCATCATCAGCAACAACTGGGGAGTGTCTGCTGCCCATTGCACCGTCGGGTAAGATATATTTGATTTCCTAATTTGGCAACACTTCTTTCTATTAGCGCCGCGTCCTACTAGCTGCACAGTTTACACGCTGGCCACACTCTTCTTTCCGTACCTAATTGTCCTTATTGAGAGCTTCTATTTTAGTTTTGCTTAACTATTTTGCCATATTGTGTTTTCACATCCAGTTAATTTCTGAATAAATAACCTATTTGTTCTAGAATCGTGTTGAGCTAAATCAACACTAGGCATTATAGTATCTATAAAAATCTGATTGAAAATGTTAAATCTGAATATTTTAATTCCTTGAATTTAGAATATCGTTAAGGATACGAGAGATTAGATAATTTGAATGACACGTCCTTATTGAAAACGTTACTTGATATAATCTTATTTATTCATGAGCCCGTTCCTTTTGACGGGTGGTCTGAGTATTGACAGCTCTAAAGTGTCAATGATGGCCTATCTTCGTGTAAGTTTTATGTCCTCTAAGAATGTATTCCTTGATATGGGGATATTAGGTTTGAATGTGTGTATGTATGTGTATAACTGAGCTGTGCGGTTGTTTCGACAGGTTCTCGGCTAACCAGCTGAGAGTTCGTGCCGGTAGCTCCCAAGTGAACTCTGGTGGATCTATTCATGTCGTCAGCCAGATCATCAACCACGCCAGTTACAACGCTCGCACCCTCAACAACGACATCTCTCTCATCCGTGTAAGAACCCACACATTATCTATCAATGGGTGGCAGGAGAAGTTAGGATTATAATATTTAAAATTATTTTAGGGATATAAAATAATTTTAAATTAAACTCGACGATGGTGGTACTGGTTGTCACCTAATGGCTTGATTGATATCATTGTTGCATGCATATACAGTATTGTCACAATTCGCTAACAAACGGGAAATATCTTCTATTAATTCCTTCCTCCGGACTAGCTTGTGGGTTTGTAAGGGATAAAAAAAAGGAAAGAAGTTTGGAATTGTAAGAGATTAACCTTTACTAGTGTTGTTTAGCTAAGAGTATACGGGACTCAAGAATATGTAAGTATTTTTTACAGTTTTTAAATCAAAACTTTTTTGGCCAAAATAAATAAAATATTTCTCTTGTAGAAACAAAGATCTTAATTTTCTTCACATGGTGACCCAAACAACTGTTGAATATTTGTTAAGTAAGTCCTGAAATTTAATGACAACCTTTTCTCTTTATTTCAAAAGTTTGTCATCTAATACCGCTATGAACATGATATCTATTCAAGAACTGATGATATTATTTCGTGAAGAAAATTAATATTGTTGTTTCTACTGTAGCAATAGTTTATTTATATTGTACAAAAATAGTTATGATATAAAAACTGCAAAAACACTGCGGAGAGATGGCTGGCAACTTATTCGTGCATGCGTTGTACTGAATCGTGGAACAAGTACCATTATCTACCATCGTGCATTGATTCTAGAAATAAAGGAGAGGGGGTGAAAAGAACATATAAATGGGACAAAAACATTATGGATTTATTTTAAAGAGGAACACATCACAGAAGCGAATACCTTGCAGAACGTCATCAAAGAGGAAACCAAAGAACAAAAATAAGAGAAAAAAAACCTATTGTTTGTTAGTATTATACACATTTATTATTTGTATTAAAGGGAGGCAATCAGAGGAAACATAAAAATAATAATTAATATAAAATACAAACAAAGGAAGGGAAGTAGTTTTGTATTGAGTGTTGAAATGTTTGTTTCAGGTGGCAACACCCTTCGTGTTCGGCACGAATGTTCGCGCCATTGGTCTGAGGACGACTGAGTTGACAACTGGAACCTACACGACTGTCACCGGATGGGGCGCAATCAGGGTAATCAATAATGTTTAAGCTCTAAAATCTCATCACTGATTGTTAATTCACACTAAATCATAATTTTGGTAAAAATTATAAATTGGGGAAATTTTACTAATGTTATTTGTATAAGTATCCCATGACCAAAAAATCTATTCCAAAAACAGCTTTCTAGATAAACAGGAAGGAAGATGATTTTATGAGTAATTGAGTGAATCAGAGAGCGAGAACTTTCACATATATAATATATAAATATAATATAGACAAATACAAACTACGTTATCCATCCATAAACTATCCATTTGTAATGTTTTGAAGTGCACAAGTATTTACAACCATTGACTTTATAGACTAACCTATTATTTGAATCACCCTTGCTAACTTAAAGAGTGATGAAATGATTTAATTATTTTAAATTTGTTCGATTATGGTTCCTATTTCCCATATAATTATGTGTACAAATATGGTGTCCAAAACGTTTTGTAGTGATTTTGTAAGGTGAATTTTTTTTATAAACACGCTTTCACGTTATTCTCCAGGCTGGTGGTGCTGGAAGCGCTACTCTCCTACAAGTGTCTGTACCGGTGGTTGCCCCAGCAACATGCGCCAACCAATACAGTGGTATCACCAACGGTATGCTCTGCGCCGGATACGCTGCAGGCGGCAAGGACTCTTGCCAGGTATGTTCCTCAATAGCCAGAGCCGAAATGGGTGGAACAATATCTATGTATTATAGTCCATGGGAGCGTTTACATGTAGTATTTTTGTATTTAAATTTGGTTTACATTTTGTATGCACACTTCGGTTACTCTTAAAGGCATTTCCTTGATGAACTACAGTCTACACTATGGTCCTAGCTCACAAGCTACTCCATAGTGTAAACGTTTAATTATTATTATTAGCACCGCATCTTACTACCCGTTCGGGCTATACGCACTTACGATAATGTGTAATGGTAGGGTGATTGTGAGATGAAATGGAGGACCAACAGTTTAACGTGAAATCCAAACCATGGAGGAAGCCTGGCATTCCACACATTCACAAGCTGTGATTAATACACGTCTTGTCAGAGGGGAAGGAAGGGTTTGGCATTCAGATTAATCTGTGCCGTGACCGAGGATTGAAACCCAGAACCCCAACACAGAAGTCTTAACACCTTACCCCTAGACCACCAGGTCACCCGTAAATGTTAAAGGTTAGATTGCTACCTTTCAGGGTAAATGGAGTGTGTATTTGACGAGAAGATAATGGTTGTTTCCGAATAGTATTTAAGTTTCTAGTAAGGGATGAGGGGGATTTTTACACATGAAAATAGGCATCACATACCAATGACGACCATTATTTACCTTCCTCTTTCACTCACGTACTTCGATGAGAGGGGTGAAGTGAGCTATGGTACAATGGGAACTAATTTGAGTTGGTTTTTCGAAGTTAAACCTTGAGAACTCCCTCTTTAGACAAGGTTCAAAAAATTCTGGGGTAATTTCTCAAACCCACATTACTATCGTTGCCATGATATTTTTAAAATTACAACACTTGGGTGGATACTCAAGAACAAGTGAAAGGCAAAGTCTCAAAGAGCTTAACCGATCTTAATGAGCCTGCAGGCGTTTAGTGTTTATGAAATAATCAAATTACTGTCCTCAAATCAAAATAGTTAAAAGAGTACTCTATTTTTTAATACTATTTGCTCCTAATTTAAAAACTCAGGACTATTAGACTCCCGCGAGAATATTTTATTTTCACGAAATATTCACTGATATCCAAAGTTTTTTCCTTTCCAATATTATTATTTTTTAATAAAACTATAAAATAATATTGTTATTTTAATCTCTTTGAAAAATAGTTATTGGTCACTTATTATTATAACAACGTCATTAATTTTGTCTCGTGTGAAGTTATTTTTATAAATAGTATGAATCTTCTCAATATTTATGAGTCATGATGCTACAAATTTTTAAAAAGGTTTCTTAAACGTTTCAACAGAAATGTTTTAAATCTCCATAAAAACAAACCAAATATAATATAACATAATTACATGTAATTATGTTATAATATATAACATAGTACATACATAATCACGCCGTTCTCTTACTGGATAAGCAAGAAACACCACATCCAGACACAAAGTCATAAATTATCTCTTATTCTTAAAACTCATATTTCTCTTTTTCACACATTCATGTACAAAATTTAACCACGTCTTACATGGCCTACCCCTTCCTTTTGATCCTAATACTCTACCTTCATATATTCGTTTCGTCACTCGATCTACACACCTCTCAACATGCCCAAAACTAAAGTAAAACACTTATTCCCCATTGATCTCTTTGATTTCCTTTCAAGCCGCATTCCTTCAGCACCCATTCATTACTGACTCCATCCATACGAGTTTTTCCAGACAAACCTTAGGTATTTCATTCCATCCGCATTCACCATGATCTTGTGTTTCTCCTGACAAATCGACGCTTTACATCTATGAAAAATTGTAGGTGTTAACACACCTTTATATACTGCTATCTTTGCCTATTTAGATACTACTTCCTTCTTTGCAATGGTCCACATATACCCAAATACTCTCCGAGATGTCTTCACCCGTCTGTCGAGGTCACCGTCCATCCTTTAATTTTTTACATAACATTCTGCCCAGATACACAAAATCATTCACTTGTTCTAACGCTTTTACATTTATACGAAGCTGACAATCATTTCCCAATCCCTCCTTATCAAAAAACTTAGTTTTGGAAACATTTATACGTAGATTCATTCTGCTTGTCCCCATATTCAAACGATTTAATGCATTCTGAAAGTCATTTTCACTATCAGTGCTTTATACGGCATTATCTTAATATAGCAGCACCCTCACATTCACATTGTCCATTGTACACCAACCGCGTCCTCACAAGCCTCCCTAACCCACTCATCCATGATTTAATATAGTAGCTATAAGGATACAAGAATATAATGAAATCCTCCCTCAGTGCCTGCACTCAATATCATCAAGGTTCACCAGCTCATCTCTAGATCTGATAATCTGATATCTGATAACTATTAATATAATTATAATTATCAGATACTGCCAGATGTTCTAGAATTGAACTAGCGATAGTTTTTTTTCTATCCCTTGCATATATTAAGGAAGAATTTAAATATGTATATACATCACTAAATTTGGAAAACATAAGTGACCTTAAAATCCAAGCATGGATATTTGATTCATATTTTCTCTAAAATGATATGAATATTTATTTAATAATGCATCCAGGATAAAGTTTTGATGAGTGTATTTTTTGCTTCCAGGGTGATTCTGGTGGCCCTCTCATCTCTGGTGGGCTTCTGGTTGGGGTGGTCTCATGGGGCGGCGTGTGCGCTGCAGCCAACCAGCCCGGTGTCTACGCCAAGGTCAGCTTCTACAGGAGCTGGATCCAGACGAACTCTGGGGTCTAAACCCACTCGACACAATTCAAGATTTCTCTCCTTGTTTTGAAGAGAAACTACGACACTCGAAGATCATTCATAAAAAAATCCTTTGAAACATAAACATGCAAACATATGTTTTAAACTTGTCTACACCTCTCTGTAACTTTAAGAAGTAAGCAACAAAATGTTAAAATTTTATGAATGAACATTTGTATGTACTTGAACAAAAAATAAATGAACTACCAATATCATTTCATAGTAATATTTATTTATAGAAATGTTTGTTAATGACATTTAGTGAAATAGCCATAACTTTATGCTGGCTGACTAATGAGTGTGATTAAATCTTCCAAGAGTTTCAATAGTATCGGAAAAGGTAACTGTTATTAAAATAAATGTTCTGTAAGAGTCCACGAGATCCTTGCCTGTTTTCATTGTTTGATATAGTTCATAATTATATAATGTAAACATTGACTTGCCATTAGTCATAATAACAGTTGAAAAACAACACACCATTTGTCAAATGAGCTCATCGCCTAGTCAGCCTATGTTTAGTTCAAGAATTACTTTATATCTCTCTACCCCACCCCCCTCCAGATGATCTGGTTAACTTCTGATTGGTCAGAGGACACAGCATCCAAGGGAAAGTAAGTAGCCTTATTTTTTGTAACATTTTAGAAAACATTCTAAATATTTGAGAGTAAGGAGTGGCTAAAATTTAAAGTTAAGACATAAATATGTTGTTCTAGAGATATATACAGAGAATTTAATATTTTGTGTGTTAAATATTGACGCTCAGAAACTTCTCGAAGATTGCTTGGACTTTTCTTGTAAACCCATTTTGTCTTGTTTTGTCATGTTTGACTCTTGTGAAAACTCTAGTTAGAGTGTGCGGAAAGTGCCTATGCCTAACTACGGTATTTATAAGCGGTTCCTAAGCTGGGGTTCGTGAAATCTTCCACGGGGTCCACCAAAATATTTCTGTAATGGCGGAATTTTGCAGCACTTTGTTAGAAAAAGGGAAGCATTTACAACTGTTTATAGTCTCACACTGAAGTCAGGTGGCCATCTTGAGGTAGAACTATTACAAAATTGTTTAAAATTAAACACAAAGTTTTTGTTTTTCTTACCAATCATCCTTTTCACAAAGCAAAGTGCATGCAAGAGGAAATGTGGCTCAAGGCTTTCGCCTATTTGGCAGACATTTTCTCAAAAATGAACATTTAAACCTTTCTCCTCAGGGGTTAAATATTAACGTTTTTACTGTGCAAGACCGAGTTGTTCATAAAAAAAGTTTTGGGAAACTAGTTTGATTAGCAATTAAATAGAGTGCTTTGTACCCTTCACGACTTCATGATATAAAATCAATAATAACTGAATTTGCAATCCCCTGGAATAGACAGCTGTTTTGAAATCCTCCACATTGAGCGTGAGTGAAAATGAGCAGATCTTTGAAATTTTAACTGATTTTGTATTCAAGAAAAGCTGTAAATCTTTGACATTAATTGGTTTCTGATTAATTTTAAAGGAGGAGTTCTCATTGTTAGAGAATAAAGCTATTACAGCTTTGGTACCATTTTATTTTACGTATTTGAGCGAAAAACTTTTTCTTCGTACGCCTATTTAAAAATAGATACAGAAACAGGCTCAATGCTGAATGTGACTTGAGACTTTATTTATCGTCTATAGTTCCTGATTTTAATGCTCTGTGCCATCCAAAGCAAGAGCATCTTTCTAACTAAGTCACGTGAATAAGTGAGTAGTTGTTAAAATTGGTTAACAACTTTAAATCTTAAATCGGCATGGCATGTTGTGATTAAAGAAGGGTATTCAAGCAGTTATGTCAAAGCAGCCATTTCCAGTACCATTTAAAAAAAAACCCATGGGGAATGTGATAATATTTGACAGTAAAGATAAGAAAATATTAATACAGTATTTTGCTACTTTTAATTTCAGTTTTAATTTTTAAAACACTTTTACTTAAGTAGTATAAATATTATTTCATTATATTTGGTATGGTATCCCAAAGGGTATACCAAGCTATAGTAGGTTAATTTAAGGGTATTAAACATTTTGATTACAATTAATAGCTAAATTTCATATAAATTAGATATAAAATTAAATGAGTGGTTTTATTTATATA
>CABFVX010007614.1:0-11517 GCA_902151425.1 Timema shepardi
GTGTAGAGCAAACTTTATTTACATGAATCGTTAGATCGATATTTGGAAGATCGATTCAATGCACTCGATTTTTTGCCTGAATCGATTCAAAGTACGTTTCTTGATCTAGATCGATCCAGAGAATCGATTCAAAGCCCATGAATCGAACATCCCTAATTTGGAGCGAGCCAGCAATGCGATGAACGACTCTTCATAAATGACTCTTTTGAGCTAGCTCGCATCAACGAGCTGGTTCGAACCATCACCATAGTGTAGTTTATTAAGTAAGAATAATATTGTAAGAATAAAGGCTATAATTAAAGAGTATAGTTTATATACTCTTCTTTTAAAAAGTAGAGATTCGAACCACCCGATATTAAATCGGGCTATAATATTGTATTGAAAATATTTTGTATAAATGGTTTTTAAACCATTGACTATCATGAAAATACAATATGAATTTAAGGAATAAATTAGCTAATATTTATAAAGTATATAATTTATTTTACTTATTTGGTAAAAATATATTACACCTATTAAATATATTAAATACATTTGAAGAATAGTTTGAAAACTTAAACATAAGAAACATATTAATAAGTAAAATGATGATAGCGTTTACAATGTGAGGTTGCTACCATCTGTTGGCAAGAAAGTGAAACAGCACAACGCCGCGCACCACAGCTGTTTAGGTCGATAAATTCAATGCCAGTCTACAACATGAAATACCCGTTGGGAGAGATACATTATGCAGTGTTATCTTAAACCTTGGTATGTTCCTTGAGGCGGGGTAATTAAGGGGGGAGGGGCTGTTAGTTTAGCCCCGAACATTCCTATTTTACAGCAACACGTTTTTTGCAGTATTAGCACACGTTTATTTAAGGCGATATTATTGTTTATTTAAAAATTTTCCAAACCAAACTGTTTAAAAAGGCATTGAGAATTTTATAGATAAAAATTGTGCTCCGTAATTATAATTTAAGTAAACATTTACCTTATTTCATGTGCAAGGTGTAAATATTATGTTGATTTAAATTAAAATTTAATCATTTCATCTGAAACAAAATCAAAGAGAGGGGTGGGGGTGAATTTCATTACCTCCAGTCCCTGCTGAATATTTTAGGTCATGCGTGGTGAAAATCAGTAGGGTTTTTGAAAAGAGGACTAGTATCAGAAATATAATGAGAGCTTTTCAGAATTGTTCCATTTAAAGACTGTCTAAGTCTTATCTACTGATCTAAAGCCATATTTGATTTAAATAACTCCTCCTTAACTTTTACTTTTCTTAGTTTATTTTCATTATGCCCTCATCTAAATATCATATATTTAAAAAAATATGTCTAACAGTTTAAATCTACTAACGTTCACATTTGGAAACAATTGAATCGTATGAGGAACTTAGCTCAAAACCTTAGCTCAGTGGGTAGCGTGTCTATCTACTGAGATAAAGGGTCCAGGGATCTATCCAGCTGGGCCGATAAATGTACCATTTGTTGTATTGCCATTTCTCCTGTCACAGTGATAAATTGAAGACCACGTGGCTAAATATTGTGTCTATTCTAGATTTAAGTTAGCGTGTAAGTTATTGTGCTGATATAATCATTCGGTTCAGAAAATGAACTTTAAATACCTCAAATAAAAAAACAAGAATATAAACTTTTTAAAACCTACGTAAATAATTATATTATTATTATTATTATTAGCACCGCGTCTTACTACCCGTTCGGGTTATACGCACTTACGCTAATGTGTAATGGTAGGGTGATTGTGAGATGAAATGAAGGACCTACAGTTTAACGTGGAATCCGAACCACGGTGGAGGCCTGGCATTCCTCACATTCACAAGATGTCTTGTCAGAGGTGAAGGAAGGGTTTGGTAATCAGATAAATCTTTGCCGGGACCGNCACAAGATGTCTTGTCAGAGGTGAAGGAAGGGTTTGGTAATCAGATAAATCTTTGCCGGGACCAAGGATTGAACCCCGGCCGCCAGCATAGAAGTCTGACACCTTACCCCTAGACCACCAGGTCACCAAATTAAATAATTATAAACGGGAGGACATTGACAACATTTTATTTTATTTTAGATCAAATTTTCAAAATGACACAACCTGTCGGATGTGACTTAAAGAATTCATTTCTTGGCGAATGCATATTTAAAAGTAAATCTATACGCTGATTTTTTTGTAGGAAGTCCATATTGTAAGGTCCTTTTTCCTACCACACCCCTATTACATAATAGGCTTTTGGTAAGAAAAACTGACCTTTAAGAAAATACCTATTAGCAAAAACAGTGTTTAGTAATTTTTAGAACTGTCAAATAATTATTTCTCGTGAAGGTCTGACTATATATACTTGTCCACCCGGCCATACAAATATGAATGCCAAAAATATAGCTGTAGTTTATATACCTTCCTATTTTAATGAATATAAGTGAAAATTGATTATTTAAATGACCTGACCTAGATATTATACTTTATTCAAATATCGGCCTTTTTGTTTTCTATGCAGTGTCTCAGAGCTATAAGCACGCCAAAGATACCTTGTCATGTAGGCCTTGACCTAGGTAAACATTTTTTTTAAGCTTTGAATCCCGGCCGAGTATTATGAAGAGGCTTTTCCTATATGTGGTCCGAATCACGGTAAAAATAAATGATATAGGGGTATATAAACATATAATTATGAAATATTTTAGGAGTGTACCAAGTTTAGACAAAATCGGTTTATTATATTAGTATTGATATAATATATATTGGGGTTGAGGTGGGGTGTTGAAAATAATGCAGAAAAAAACATTTTTAGGATATTCCATTCTAGGACTATATTATATAAACGACTAAAATTAATTTAATACTTTTTTTAGTACCAAGTCTTACTACTTGTTCAGGTTATATGCTTTTATTAAATTTAATATTGAATACAAATATATAATTACTTTGAATTAGTAAGTAAGAGTTGTTGGATTATATATAACACTCTACACCTCATAATTATTGATACATAAATTATTCTGATTTTTCTACATGAGGTTGATACAGTAGCCCTGTGGCTTCTTTGGTGCTGACTGACAGTTCACAGCTGACTTCTGACAGTCAACATTTAGGTGAATACCTAAAATTTTAACCGTCAGAAGTGACAGCTGCTAAACACACGTTTTTGCAGATCATATGGTTCGGCGTAGGGATACATAATTTGGTCTGGTAACTTTTCAAAGCTTTTAGCTATCAGTCAGCACCAAAGAAGCCATGGGGCTACTGTACATAGGCTAACTAATTTCTTTTAATGTGGCCTGGTCTTCCAAAGAAAAAGAGCATGGTTTGGATATTTCATATTTAATTATTTTCACTTCAAATCTTTGTATTATATTATGTGATTATTACTAAACCTCCTGAGATCCAGTGAACCATTCGATGGCCCACCCCGGACCACCAGTGGTCCGAGGACCATACTTTAATAACACTGCTATAGACTACTTTTGAGAGACTAACATGTTCGAAAACATCGACTTTTAAAACTATTGACATCTCTTTTCCAATGATAGCGATGTTTAGCTCCTTAAGTGTTTTGGTGGAATGTGTATACAATTTGTACGAAATTCGTCGATAAGTTAGAAAGATTATAGGGGCATACTTACGCACAGATCACTCGAATGTATCAAATCTCTCAGTCAGAGATGGAAAAATTATTCTTTGATACCAAGGTCCGACCATTTTTAGTATCTGTCACAGAAACAAAATTACTCACTCTTGGTTTAGTTTTTTTTTTAAAGTGTAAGTGGGGACATATTCGATCGGGAGAAAGATATTATCTAGTTCAGTGGCTTTATTTGTAGACTTTTAGCCGCTCTGGTGGCACCTAACGTTTCCCAGGGTGCATCTACACGTCACGTCGTGTCAACAATGGGATGATGTGATGAGAGTGATTATGAAGGTGTGGAGCCAGTAACTCCAGTAACCTTGGAAATAATTCCCCTTTCGGTAAAAATAGCCTATGCACCAGCCGGGATTTGAGCCCGAGACCCATAGGTTCGTAGCCGAGTACACTGACCACTATATTTAGCTTAGGTAAAATGACACTAGTGTAATATTTTAAATGGGTCATTTGTAAAATCAAGATGGGTTATAAGAAAAACTGTTAACATTTAAACAGTTAAAGAAAAATGTTAAGCTCTTTGTCATTGAATTAGTTTCAAATTTCATTTTTCCTATATTAATAATTACTTTGTACTAGAAAAGCCCAATCGAGTTTGTTTTTTTGTAAGCCAAAGCCAGTATGAAGCTTCGAAAATATTTCGAATCCAAATCTAATTAAAATTTGGATTTGATTCGAAGTTCCGAATCTTTATATTTGAAAAATTCTAATAGGACTAGAAATTTCAAATATGTATCCTAGATTAAGACTCGATGAGATATAATTCGAAATATAAATCTGAAAGTCAAAATTTTGAATAATTATGTAACGTTCTTTAGAAACTAAACTTGATCATAATATAGTAGTAAGCAATTTCATCATACAAGTTTATGCAAGCTATGTGACCAATATTAAAATTCTATTTTAACGTTAAAACATAGTGTTTATGGTATTAATTTTATCTATTGGACTTGACTAAAAAACAATATTTTATATGTTTCGGATTCGATTCAAAACATTTTTCACTATAAAATTTTCTGTTTGGATTCGAATCGAAAGCTTTACAAACCATAATATTCGATTTGAAATCGATTCGAGAAATTTAAGCTAAGATTCAGATTTGATTCTAAATTTAAAATATTGTATTTTCACAGGCTTGGGTGTTTTTTAAAAAATATTCTTCCGTTGTTTAACGTGACGTCAATTGCTGTTACGCAACCCACAACACAGCTGTCGGGGTGGATTATAGACTTGAACCCTGACATATTATTATATCAGATCAATTTGTTTTATCTTATCAGTGTAAATATACATCAATGTTCAACAAACCAACTTTAGACACCGCAAGGTTTCGTCTACCTTTTTATCTCTTTGAATGGTTATTGTTTGTTTTTTGTCACTGCTCCTTACTACCCGTCCAGCTTATTATTATTATTATTATTTAGCACCGCGTCTTACTACCCGTCCAGCTTATTATTATTATTATTATTTAGCACCGCGTCTTACTACCCGTTCGGGTTATACGCTTTAAGTACTAATTACGCTAGTGGATTAGGAATTGGGAAGGTTGAATTAGAGGAAGTGAACCCGCATTTGCGTAGAGGGAGAGTGGAAAACCATTTAGGGAAAACCACCCCCAGTTAACCCGACCGAGATTCGAACCTCGATCTCCCCGTCCTCAGCAGCCGAGCTCAACACGACCAGCGCGTTAGCCAACTACGCCACCGAGGCGGGTTCCAGGTTATTCCATTCCTATATTTACATTGATGGGGTATAAATGAGGATGGTATAATGTAGATGACATATTCCAGCATTTGCCTGGAAGGAAGGTTGGACACTACTAAGAGAAAAAAACACTTTAATACACCCAACCGGGATTTAAACCCCAATATTCCCGTCGTAAACAATCCAATCTATTATAAGAGTGATGTTTTATGCCATGTGACCAACGAGGTGGATTTAAAGATGTTAGTTAACTCAATCTGTAACTTCCGTGTAACTTAGCTACCCTCGTTGTTTACGTGTTTTAAAAAAATAATCTTCCTCGAGTTTAGAAATTGGTGTTCTAATAATAATAATTATGTGAAAATGAAAATATAATTTTTATTCGTTTAGCTCGTCAGTAGAGGTGAAACTTGGCCTTTATTTTGAGGGTGGAAGGTTAGGCTTAGAGAGAGAGAGAGAGAGAGAAAGAGAGAGAGAAGGGGATAAAGAATGGGAAGGAATTTATTAGTTAGAAAATATGAACAAGTTTTTAACCTGTTTCAATGGCTGCATGGTCTAAGGAGTCACTCTCGTGTTGGACTAGACTGCCGAAAACAGGGAGATTGAGATTCAAATCCCTGTCGGGTGTACTGAGGGTAGTTTTACAAATATGTTTTTCCCACTATCCTCTCACGCAAATACGGGTACACTTCCTTTAAATTCAATCTTCCTCATCTCTAGCTCATTAGCGTATAACCTGATCAGGTAGTAAGACGTGGTGATAAAAGGTGTTTATATTAAAAATATAATAATTAAAAGTTGCATTGTATGTGAGTGTACAAAGTGTTCTTCCAGTGCAAAATTTAAACACCTTTTATTATTTAAAAGTCGATTATTTAAATAGCACTTTGGCTCAAATGTCAACACGGTTGTTGATAACGGATGCTTCTATATGGTTTGATAAAGTTAATCTAACTATGTTTAGTTATCTTAGGGTTAAGTTCACTAATTTAAGTTAATTTAGCTTAGGTGAAATTGATGAGATTAAATCAAGTCAGGTTGGATTAATTTAAATTAAGGAAAGTTATGCTTAGATAACATAAGTTACTAAAATAATGTTTCTATGGACATTAAAATACATTTATATCGATCACATAAAACACATTCCACTTGTAAAAATAATTATTAAAGCCATTTTTGAAATAATTCAATTTTTCAAAATCGAGTCATCAGCAAATTATCCTTAATTTAAGGGTAAGAATCAAGCTTTTAATATGGCCATGAGATTTCACCACATTATATATATATATATATATATATATAGTTTGAATGAAATTCATCAAACCATTTCGGATGTATTTCCAGATACGGGTAGACAGATATTAGAACGAAAAGAAAGGGTAAAATTCATGGGCACATACAACGTAAAGATCCATCATAATTTCGAGGCCGAAAATTTTCACAATTACAATACTTTATATTTATGAGTGATTAAAACTGGAATCTATGCCTGGGATTTTTTTATATGTATTAAGGTGCGATGGATGGATATGAGTAAAATACAGTGTTTTTGAAGTTTTTATGGCAACACTTTTTTTGCCAAAATAAATAAAATATTGCTCCAGAAAACCATATAATTTAATTTTCTTCGCATGCTACCTCAACAGTTGTTGACTATCCAACTGACAACGGTGTCCTGGAATTTAATAACTTTTTCTCTTCATTCAAAATGTTTCTCGTCTAGTACCGCTATGTTCTAGACAGATATTCAACAACTGATGTTGTCATCATGTGAAGAAAATAAAAACTCGATGTCCCTGCTGGAGAAATATTTTATTTATTTTAGACAAAAAAAAAATGTTTGCTATATAAACTGCCAAAATCCTGGCCTTTTGCCGCGTCCCTTTCCATCCCACCTTAATGTCCGACACATTAGATTAGTTGGTAGCCTGTCTACATACTGATTTAAAGGTCCCGTGTTCAATTCTCGGCCTGGCCGAAAAATTTATCATAAGTGGATTTGAGCTTCCACTATCACAGTGATGAACTAACGTCCGGGAGGCTGGTTGTTGTGTTTGCTATATATTTAATCTTGTTTATAAGTCTTGCGCTGATATAATCAGTCGTTTTAAAAGGTGCACTTTAAATACGTCAAATAATATCTATATACATAGATACAGTAGCCTCATGGCTTCTTTGGTGCTGACTGATAGATCACAGCTGACTTCTGACAGTCAAAATTTAGGTATATAACTAAATTTTAACTTTCAGAGGTGACATCTGCTAAACACATGTTTTTGCAGACCAATTGGTTCGTCGTAGGAATACATAATTTGGTCTGGTAACTTTTCAAAGCTGTCAGTCAGCACCAAACAAGCCGCGAGGCTACTGTAGATTGATAATACCTATCAAAATAACAGCTGCAGATTAAATGACTTGACTTATGAATACGTAAAAGTATATCTAGTAGCCTTTATATCTGATCTGCCTATGAAAATTGGACTGCATTTATTTGTTCGCATGCCGTTCTAGTGAGCCCTTGCACTTTCATCAAGCCATTACAAGCCCAGGTTCGTGGCCAACTTATTTAGAAATGTGATTATCTTCAAGTCTCTCTTTCTCTCTATCTTTTTTCAAGTTCCCGATCTAAAGTTATGATCCCCTGGCCGTTCTACCGCGGGATTGAAATAGCCAGAAACTAATGTAGTGGGAGGATTTTCTTTCTTTCTAGAGCACATCGGTTCTCACGCAAGGCTAGGGTCGTTTTGTCTGCAGAGGTGAAGAGAATTACCGCAATTTACTGGGAAACCATTTACCAAAAAAATCCCCCTGGAGGGAAATAAAATAAAAATAAAGTGGTCGTTTGAATTTCTCAACTTACGTGACCTTCAAAACTTGATCGATTTTATTGAAAAATCATCACTCTTGGAGGTAGTGATCATTACTCTTGGAGATAGTGGTTCCTACTCTTGGAGGTAGTGGTTCTTATCTTGGAGGTAGTGGTGATTACTTTTGGAGGTAGTGGTGATTACTCTTGGAGGTAGTAGTGATTACTCTTGGAGGTAGTGGTTCTTATCTTAGAGGTAGTGGTGATACCTGTTGAAGGTAGTGGTTCTTATCTTGGAGGTAGTGGTGATACCTGTTGAAGGTAGTGGTTCTTATCTTAGAGGTAGTGGTGATACCTGTTGAAGGTAGTGGTTCTTATCTTAGAGGTAGTGGTGATACCTGTTGAAGGTAGTGGTTCTTATCTTGGAGGTAGTGGTGATACCTGTTGAAGGTAGTGGTTCTTATCTTGGAGGTAGTGGTGATTACTTTTGGAGATAGTGGTAATTACTCTTGGAGGTAGTGGTTCTTATCTTGGAGGTAGTGGTTCTTATCTTGGAGGTAGTGGTTCTTATCTTGGAGGTAGTGGTTCTTATCTTGGAGATAGGGGTTATTACTTTTGTAAATAGTGGTAATTACTCTTGGAGGTAGTGGTTCTTATCTTGGAGGTAGTGGTGATTCCTGTTGAAGGAAGTGGTTCGTATCTTGGAGGTAGTGGTGATTACTTTTGGAGGTAGTGGTGATTACTCTTGGAGGTAGTAGTGATTACTCTTGGAGGTAGTGGTGATTACTCTTGGAGGTAATGGTGATTACTCTTGGAGGTAGTGGTGATTACTCTTGGAGGTAGTGGTTCTTATCTTGGAGGTAGTGGTTCCTACTCTTGGAGGTAGTGGTTCTTATCTTGGAGGTAGTGGTGATTAATCTTGGAAGTAGTGGTGATTACTCTTGGAGGTAGTGGTTCTTATCTTGGAGGTAGTGGTGATTACTCTTGGAGGTAGTGGTTCTTATCTTGGAGGTAGTGGTGATGACTCTTGGAGGTAGTGGTTCTTATCTTGGAGGTAGTGATAATTACTCTTGAAGGTAGTGGTGATTACTCTTGGAGGTAGTGGTGATTACTCTTGGAGGTAGGGGTTCTTATCTTGGAGGTAGTGGTTCTTATCTTGGAGGTAGTGATAATTACTCTTGAAGGTAGTGGTGATTACTTTTGGAGGTAGTGGTGATTACTCTTGGAGGTAGTGGTTCTTATCTTGGAGGTAGTGGTGATACCTGTTGAAGGTAGTAGGTTCTTATCTTGGAGGTAGTGGTGATTACTCTTGGAGGTAGTGGTGATTACTCTTGGAGGTAGTGGTTCTTATCTTGGAGGTAGTGGTTCTTATCTTGGAGGTAGTGGTTCCTACTCTTGGAGGTAGTGGTTCTTATCTTGGAGGTAGTGGTGATTACTCTTGGAGGTAGTGGTTCTTATCTTGGAGGTAGTGGTTCTTATCTTGGAGGTAGTGATAATTACTCTTGGAGGTAGTAGTGATTACTTTTGGAGGTAGTGGTTCTTATCTTGGAGGTAGTGATAATTACTCTTGGAGGTAGTGATAATTATTTTTGGAGATAGTGGTTCCTACTCTTGGAGGTAGTGGTTCTTACAACGATGGTGGGTCTCTTACGAATGGAAATGTCTGACAGAGAGAAAATGTTACTAGATCTATTTTCAAGTATTCATGCATAAAGTCATGTTATATGCAGCTGTAACTTTTAATAGATAGGGCCTTCTATCATTATCTATAAACTAACACTCTCGTGTAGACAGACCATACTGCCAATTACAAGGAGATAAGAGTTAAAATCCTGGTCGGACGTAGAACGTTTTACCTCCTTTCTTCCACGCAAATGTGGTTACACCTCCTGTACATTTAACCTTCCTCTTTTTTAAACACACTAACTTAATCAGTACATATGTGTATAACCTAAACAATAAATAAAACGCGGTGCTTAAAGAACGAATAATACAGTAAAACGTTATCAATTTCGACCGCAAAAAAAGTGTTTTTATTTTCTAAAAGATTCTTCAAATGTTTCTTCGTAAGAAAATCATCGTGTAGATCATTCAACACACACACACCTTGCTAATATAATACCAGTTTTTGAGGGGGGTACCACGTCTTACCACCCCTTCGAACAACCCATAACTTTACATTAATGGGGTGGACACTGGCGTAGAAATGGAGGTCGGTGGGGTTCGTACCGCCTTTGGAACTTAATAGACCCATCCTAGTTGGGTGGTTTATATATATACGTATAAAAACCTTTATTGGCTAAAGGTGTAGTAAAATTTTCAAAATGATCCCCTGGATGAATTAGCTATTTACGCTATTAGGGGTTTTTTCAACGCACAGGACAGGGATTCAAATTTCGACCTCATCGGCAGTAAAGTATATTGTTACAATGACGCCCTATACATTGTGACCATTGATGGGGGTTAGAACGCACTTAAACTTCTTTTTTTTTTCATTGCTTCTTTCTACCCTTTTGAGTTGCATGCATATGTACTATTTACGCTAATGTGTTAAGTATGAGTAAGGTTGAATTTAGATTGTGTGTACCAGCATTTGTGGGAAGTGATAGTGGAAATCAATTTATTAAAAAACTTCCTAAGAGTGATACCTTGAACTATTTTACCACTGAAGTGGGTGTAACCAGTTAGTTGTCAATTGACGATTAAAATCAAAATAGAGAAACAAGAGTAAGAGAGCACTTCTTAACCAATTTTTATTATAAATACCTCCTAATGCCATGCCTGGAATCGAATTGAGGCTCCTTATCACAGTGGACATACACGCTACAGATTGAGCCAAGGTGTCGTAATATGAATAATAAAAGTATTTATATTCATATTACTTAGTAAGGAGAAAATAATGATAATTTTTTGTAAGGGACAAGCTTAATGAGAATATTAAAAATGAAAAAAGGTGGAACAAATGCAAATGGAAATTGAGTCATCTATTAAGAAAGTGTAATGGATACCACATATAACCAGATGATAAATACAGTAATCCTATTATAATATAATTTATAGGCTTTAGTAAAATTATTGGATAAAAATCAATATCATAAAGAGGTGGAATAAGTAGCTAATGTGATAAGTTAAATATTGTAAATTGGCTTGGTGAAAAATTACAATTATGAAAAAGTTAAATTTAAAAAGGTTAAATTTAAAAAAGAATATTAATTACTGAGAAAATGAGCCTATTTAGGATGCGTCAAATTAAAAATAAAATAAATACATCTAAATAATGTAAAAATAAACTTAAAACTAAGACATAGACATGAACAGAGAGTATACGAATGGTAGACCTTACAGTTACAATATAAATGACATTGAACAAAATTAAATT
>CABFVX010007614.1:12146-24508 GCA_902151425.1 Timema shepardi
TTTTTAAATTTAACTTTTTCATAATTGTAATTTTTCACCAAGCCAATTTACAATATTTAACTTATCACATTAGCTACTTATTCCACCTCTTTATGATATTGATTTTTATCCAATAATTTTACTAAAGCCTATAAATTATATTATAATAGGATTACTGTATTTATCATCTGGTTATATGTGGTATCCATTACACTTTCTTAATAGATGACTCAATTTCCATTTGCATTTGTTCCACCTTTTTTCATTTTTAATATTCTCATTAAGCTTGTCCCTTACAAAAAATTATGAATAATAAAAGTTATATCGGGAATTTATGGTATATTTTCAAAAGTGCTAGTAAATTTGGGGTCGAACGTAGGGCTCGCTGCTCGGAAGTGTCAGGAGTGCTCCCAAACTTGTGTTTGTCCTCTAATGAAGGCGGGGCTAACGTCCAAGATATGACCAACCCACAAAGATCTCACTTGGCAGTCACATCTGTCAATATTTTAGCACAGGGACACAGCCTTGATTGAAGTCAAGCAAGCCCACGATAAAAAATAAACTTCTCAAAAGACAAGTGAACGTTGTGGTGATTAGAGTTCAAGCTCTCGTCAAATAAAGGTTAGTCTACTAGCTGATATAAAGTATAACTATTTAACCGTTTTTAATAAGGATAACAGTGGACCCGCCTCGGTGGCGTAGTTGGCTAACGCGCTTGTCGTGTTGAGCTCGACTGCTGAGGACGGGGAGATCGAGGTTCGAATCTCGGTCGGGTGAACTGAGGGTGGTTTTTCCTAAATGGTTTTCCCCACTCTCCCTCTACGCAAATGTGGGTTCACTTCCTCTAATTCAACCTTCCCAATTCCTAATCCATTAGAGTAATTAGTACTTAGAGCGTTTGACCCGAACGGGTAGTAAGACGCGGTGCTAAATATATTATTAATATTAGATAACAGTGAAAATATTGTGTCTTTGTTTTTGGCATTTATGGTAGAAAGAAACGTGTTTAGATCAGGGGCTCCCAAACTTCTTGAGACCACCCCGCCCTTCACATGTCAGATTTTCCGTGCGGCGCTCCTGTATCCAATGTTTTAAAAAAAATTGCCCAAATTCGATTTGGTAGTATTTTTTTAAAAGAAATTTGTAATTTACATTACTAACGTTGTAGTCTTTTAAATGTAAAAATACATAATTAGAATAAAATTACAGATCTGAATAAAAAGGAACAGAGTAGACATATTTTTATCTCACGTGTGTATATTTTTATTTAGCAGTGCATCTTACTACCCGTTCGGTCCATACGCTTAAGTACTAATTATGCTAGTGGATTATAACTGTACAGGTTGAATTTAAAGGAAGTGAACCCGCATTTGAGTGGAGGAAGAGTGGAAAACCATTTAGAACCCCCCTACAGTTCACCCGACCGAGATTCGAACCTCGTCTCCCCATCCTCGGCAGTCTAGCTCAACACGAAACTAGCGCGTTAGCCTGCTACGCCACCTATGTGGGTCTCATGTGTATAGTTTATTCATAAAGGCGAAACATCTCATCTTGTATTTTATGATTTCACTTTCACTTTTTCACTAACATTTAATAATGAGACTATACATTATAAGTTTTAGTTTTTCCTTATGGCCGCGACGCCCCGGACTTAGACCGGCGACGCCCCACAGGGCATCGCGAAGCATAGTTTGGGGACCTCTGGGCTACACGCATATAATAATCACTATAATGGGGTAGGGATGAGTAAGGAAGCATTTTAGAGGCAATCTACCTGCATTTGCGTGTAAGGAGTGTGGGAACAATCTAAGGAAAACCATCCTCAGTAGACCCAACCCAGATTTGAACCCCGATCTCCCCATCATTAACAGGCCAGTGTAGCATGAGAGTGAGGCCTTTAGACCAGGAATGGGCAAACTACGGCCCACCGGTGTGTTCAATCCGGGCCGCGGGATAAATAATTTATGTGTGTGCGTTTTAAACACAATAAAATTGGATGTTTATAAAATCTTGCCAAAATTTATATTTCCAAACTTGGTAAATTATGCTAAAAAATATGGCAATGTTTGAATCCTCATAGTTATGCAAACACATGTTTTTAATCATGAAACTTAGTAAAAGTGACCTTATAACCCGACTTATGAGGATCACCTTCTTACAGTTTCACTCATCTCACACCCCAACATAAATCTTCTGAACAGACTCGAGAACATACCAAGCATGTTCCATATTTATAAATCTATTCATGTCAATCTATTATGTGTGTTGATCACTTTTTTAAATTAACTTTGAAGAAAAATTAACAATTAGTACACATTTTTGGGCCGCCAATTTTTCTTTTTCTCATTTGGGCTTCCTCTAATTTCTCACTTTGACCTCCAGCGGGTATAGGAAAAACTACACAGGCATTAAAAGTAGTTTTTTGAAAAGAGTTTTTAACTTGCCAATGATTCAAATAGTTCGAAGAAATGGTGGGTGATCTTGGGACCTTTGATAATTTTAAAAGTTGATCTGAGGAAAAGGATCGCCGAGCCCTTATATAGCTCATATTTTTTGAAAAATATATTATAATTCCATTCTGATCTCAATTATGAGATCCGATAGGTATTAAAGCTATGCGTCTTTCCTTAGTCAGAAATACAATCTTATACAAATTTTGTTTTGTTTTTACTTTCTCTCATAAAGAGAAAGTATTGTAAGCGTGAAAATTGTCGGTCTATTGATTTTAAACGGATGACCTCACTACACTTGTTCTAAAAGTGACAGTTGAGGGAGGATAACACAACTTGAGGTATCAATATGGGAAAGTAGATCTATTGGCTGTCAGATAGGGTTCTTCCTATGAAAATTGTAGTGTGGCTCGCGTAGGGTCAGTAGGTCAAGGCCACCCGAAGGCCAGGGTGGTCCAACTCCCCTTGCCAGACCTTCTTACACACAATGGCCAGTCGAATAAACGATGTCATGAAAACAATACGCATGTCGGGGATTTGTGTCTTTCTCTGACACTTGAGACTGGAATATTAATGACCGGCTCGAGTCGTAGCCAGGTGAATAATAAACTTGATACCACCCGCGTTGGTGGATCACACGGGCTATGGAGTCAGACTCCTTTGAAGGTCTGGCTTTGCAAGGGGAGGAGGAGTTCGGGGTTTGAACTCCAGCTAGATGTACCGAGAGTGGTTTCAGGGATTTTAGGAAAGGGCTTATCTGCAACCAATAATTTCAGGGGGGTTTGGTGGAGGCTAGAAAAAATGTATAGGTATAAACAACTCTAAAAGCTCTCTAAAGTGTTTTTTTTATAGTAACACAATCCCATAGCTGCTGAAGGCAAGGAAACATTCTAAATATTTAACACCTCTAGAAACTTTCTGAAATGCTTTTTATGGTAACAATTCCCCTTAATTTGTACTTGTACCTTAATTTTGAATTTGTTTGATCCATAAATAAAGCCACATATATTTTGTTAATAAAATTTCGGGGGGGTGGGGGGGGGGGTAAATCCACCCTCCCCCAACTACGGTATTGATTATATGACAGCTAGAAAAAACGTGACTATATCCTTTCACGGATTTATACTTCAAATCATGGGATCGACAGCTGTCACTTTTGATAATATTTATACCTCTAAAATAACACTAATTATACAGTAAAATGTTACCAGCTGCAAAAAAAAGTTTGTATTTTATAAAGGTTTCTTCCTACCAAAATTTTACAAAAGATTTATCTTTCACTCCACGCAAATGGTGTAAACTTCCTTTAAATTCCTTTTTACTCATCCTCAAATTGTTAGGGTCATTCGTTTTAGTGGAGGGAAAGCGGTAAACCGTTTAGTAAAGACCACCCTCGGTACACTCGACCGGTATTCGAACCCCAATCTCCCCGTCATCGGCAGGTCAGTATAGTGTGATAATGATGGCTTATACCTTACGATCATCAATCCAGGTTTTATACAATTTCATTTGATGACGTAATGAGCCTTAAATTAATAGATATTATTTTTCTACTAATACATAACCTTTTAAAAAAAAGGTTGGTGGGCCCTAAGGTTACAAAACATAAGCCTTATAACTGACTAGATCTAAAAATAAAATACTACGAATAATTACTCGAAACGAACGAAGCAAAATAAAAAAACTAAATGAAAGGAAATAACCAAGCACAATGCTCGTTATTGAAAACTTGGATTTCTTACTTCTTTTTGTATTCATTCTGGTTGGATAAAACATTAAAAGGTCAATACAACTTTTAATTTATTTATTACAAAAAATTACTAGTCATCGAAACAGATTTTTATTAATTTGTTTGAGATACTTTTAGAAACTACCATCGTATAATAATAATTTGCCCTACAGTAATATATTGACTCGTTGGGGGGGAGAAGGGTAAAGGGTCACCGGTGATAACATTTTACAACGTTATTAGTATTATTTCATATACATATATATTATATTTAATAAGTGATAGTTGAAGATCATATTACTTGACATATGTATATGTGAAATAGTTTTATTGTTTTACCACTGCGTTTTATCTACCCGTTCGGCTTATATGCATGTGAACTAATTACACTGATGTGTTAGAGATCAGGAAGGTTTTAATTTATAAGAAGTGCACCCACGTGGAGGGAAACTGGAGCACCATTTAGGGAGAAAAAGTACAGTTAACCAGGATCGAACTCCTATTTCTCTGTATTCGGCGAGAGTAACGCCTTAGACCACGCGGCCACCGAAGCGGGTTCCAGTCCATCGCGAGGGTGATACATGATAATGGTTTTAGTAACAAAGTATTACAACAATTGCATTCTGGTCTCAATTATGAGATCCGTGGAGTGCTGAAATGATGTTTTGTTCCTAAGTTAAAGGTATAATTTCATACTCGTACATAGATTTTTTTGTTTGTTTTTACTTTATCGTTTACGTATTTTTATATTTACTTCTATTACTGTTTCCAGTCTGTAGCCTGGATCAGTTTTTTATTCAAGCCATATATTTCCCACTACCAGCTTGCTAGGCCTGTCGTAGCTTCATGTGCTTTATAATATAACTTAAGACTAGGACAGACACAACATCCAGTCCCCGGCCGGTTAATTCATCACTGAGAAAAGGTACACCCACATTTCACCTATGATAATTTTTTTTTGTCATGCCTTGAATCGAACCTAGGACCCTTAGCTCATTAGACAGACACGCTAACAACGGAGCTAAAGTGTCTGATTCTCGTATATATCATGTAAGCGTGAAAATGATCGACCTCAAGATTATGATGAATCCTTAAGTTTAATGAGCCCCTAATCATTTGTCCACTATAATGAGGACACAGGCGTGTGCAGGGTGTTGCTGATGGGGGTGCCAGTTGGAAGATGATGGGGGCGGGTACAGTGCAACCCCCTCTCTCCCAAACGGTTTGATTTTCTTAAAATTAATTATAATAAATTAAAAATAAGAAAGAATCAATTATTTATTTTACAATATTAGACTATTATTTGAAAAACATACATTACCAGTTACCTACAATGCCATAAGCTGGCGTAAGAATACCATTTCTTAAACCAGTCATTAATGTCAGCCATGTCCGTATCCCCAACAAGCCTTTGTTCGAGGAATGAGGCCATGAGCCTTATCCACAACCAGCCTTTGTTCGATGAATGTGACTATGAGCCGTATCCACAACCAGCCTTTGTTCGATGAATGAGGCCATGAGCCGTATCCACAACCAGCCTTTGTTCGATGAATGTGACCATGAACCGTATCCACAACCAGCCTTTGTTCGAGGAATGAGGCCATGAGCCGTATCCACAACCAGCCTTTGTTCGATGAATGTGGTCATGAGCCGTATCCACAACAAGCCTTTGTTCCATGAATGAGGCCATGAGCCGTATCCACAACCAGCCTTTGTTCGATGAATGAGGCCATGAGCCGTATCCACAACCAGCCTTTGTTCGATGAATGTGACCATGAGCCGTATCCACAACCAGCCTTTGTTAGATGAATGAGGCCATGAGCCGTATCCACAACCAGCCTTTGTTCGATGAATGAGGCCATGAGCCGTATCCACAACCAGCCTTTGTTCGATGAATGTGACCATGAGCCGTATCCACAACCAGCCTTTGTTAGATGAATGAGGCCATGAGCCGTATCCACAACCAGCCTTTGTTCGATGAATGAGGCCATGAGCCGTATCCACAACCAGCCTTTGTTCGATGAATGTGACCATGAGCCGTATCCACAACCAGCCTTTGTTACATGAATGAGGCCATGAGCCGTATCCACAACCAGCCTTTGTTCGATGAATGAGGCCATGAGCCGTATCCACAACCAGCCTTTGTTCGATGAATGTGACCATGAACCGTATCCACAACCAGCCTTTGTTAGATGAATGAGGCCATGAGCCGTATCCACAACCAGCCTTTGTTCGATGAATGAGGCCATGAGCCGTATCCACAACCAGCCTTTGTTCGATGAATGTGACCATGAGCCGTATCCACAACCAGCCTTTGTTCGATGAATGAGGCCATGAGCCGTATCCACAACAAGCCTTTGTTCGAGGAATGAGGCCGTGAGCCGTAACCACAACCAGCCTTTGTTCGATGAATGAGGCCATGAGGTGTTGTAGCAGGATCTCAAGCTTAAGTTAATCACTACTCTTGCCCCTGGGAATATCCATCGACGGTATTTATTAAAAAAAAGAGCTCGTTACTACATACATATAATCATAGAATTCAATGTGGAACAGAGTTGATATTTGTAATTTAATATAAATTCCAAATATTAACTAGAGTTATTAGATTGAGCAGAAAATTGATTGAAATTTGGAAACTCTACTATATATTCATCATAATATGAAAGAGTTAAGAACACATTAAATTAATACACACACACACACACATATATATATATATATATATATATATATATATATATATATATACAACACATTAAAATAATATAATTTAAACTTAACAGTTTAAACCAAGTGTGAAGATTGGTGTAAAAAGACAGATTGTATAAGTGTTAGAATAGTAGAGGTTTATGAATTATCAATATTAAAATGATGTAAAATTATAGGTTAATATGAATTGAAATAGATTGAATTCTATTCTTATCTGTATTTAATACCCTTGTTCCTTTTTCTTTAAATGCTGGTACATTCCAGTCAAGGTTCACAAGGTACTACATATTTTGTTCCTCTAACCTTTCCTTTTGTGTGTGTGTGGCTAGTGGGGGGTACCATGGCTCCCTCGCTGCACGCATCTATGTATGGAACCGTATGTAGCTTAACTATAAGGGTTCGGCCAAACTGGCGAGCGAGCGAGCGCGTGATTAGCAAATAGATCTCGATAGTTGTTGACGAGGAGGCAAAGGTTCGAATCTTGGCTCAGTGAACTGAGGAAGGTTTTTGATAAGTGATTTATTGTTGTGATTTTCCCATCCTCTATCCACGCTATTGGTGATTCTTATTTGTAAAGGCCTACTTTGATAATAATATTGAAGCATTTTAACATATCAGTTTTACACACACACACACATATATAGTTTATGATCTTAACAATTAAATTAGGCCGTTAGTAGCAAGTGTGCTAAACCTACCGATAATTATAAAAAAGTCAAATACCATGTCAAATCGAGAAGTTTTCCTATCACTCAATGGACCAACATACAATAATATTGTCAGCACCTGTAAACTAGACTGTTCCGGCTCTAGCGCGCGTTCTTGAAAAAAAGAACCAGTTCTATCTTTCAATCGCGCGCGCTCGGTCGGTCGGTCGCTCCATTCTGTCTAAATATCACAACCATGTGTTCTATTTTATTTTTTAGTCGCTCGCTCAGTCTGGCCGTACCCTTACTGTCATTTCAACCTAAATCCAGCTGAATAAGAATTCTCCTTACAACAGTCGATGCCTCACGTAGATCACCTTCTCGCTTGAGAGATTGTCCTCAATATACTGTGTTCCTTGGCACGTTCCTTTGGCAGTCCTGAGACGTGTTGGGCACAACACCAAAATGCATTATTCCTTTAAAAAAAAAAAAGAAAAAAAAAGTTCACTATTTTCATTAAATTGTAAATTAAATTGATGGTTCAGCGCCTCGGTGGCCGCAAGGTTCGAAGCAGTGATCACCAACTAGCCAATCTCACGGCAATTTTTGTGTCGATCCCGTAAGAAAATGATATCATCACTAAAAAGTCGATCTTGGAGTCTTATAAACTTGCAAGAACCTTCAAATAATATTTAATTGTAACCAAAACAATTTTGATGGCTTATAATCGGTAATGTTATAAGACAGCTAAATAGTTTAGTATTAAAATGTCCCGCTTCTTTGGCAACACGGTTTAAGGCGCCACTATCGCAAGGGACTAGGCTGCTGATAACGAGGAGATCGAGGTTTGTACCCGGTCAGGTTTACTGAGGCTGGTTTTTCCTAAAATATAGTTCCATTCTTTATTCACGCAAATGCTGGTACACTTCTTCTAAATTCAACCTTTCTCATACCTGATACATTAGAATAATTAGTGTATTGGCGTATAAACCAAAAGGATAGTAAGACGCGCTGATAAATAAATAAATATATCTATTTAAATGTATCTATATTTAAATAAATATATATTTTAGTGTACAGTACATTTCATTTATTCTAATTGTTTTGTTATTTTATTTTTTATTTCTCATTTTATTTCTAATTGTTTTCTTAAAAGGTGGTGACATAAGTATTTGAGGTTAAATTTAATTTAAGTAATAATAATAATAATAACATGTATATGAAAAAGAAAGAAAGTAGAGTGTAGAGAGTATGGATGATCGCGGGACGTTTGATAAGTTTGTAAATATATCGGGGCCAACCTCTGGTCTAAGGCGTCACTCTCAGGTTACACCGGATTGCTGGAGATCTAGGTTTGAAACTCGGTCGGGTGCACTTAGGGTGGTTTCTCCTAAATGGTTTCCCAATATCCCTTCACGCAAAAACGGGTACGTTTTCTTTGAAAGTTTACCTTCTTCATCCCTATCCCATCAGCGTAATTAATATACGAGTATAGCTATACTACGACGCGGTGAAAGAAAATTACACATAAAGTAGAGCCTAGTCTATCAGAATGTATCGGAACTGAAACTTGTTCAAACTAGCGAGAATTTGGATTAATTGGGAGAATACGGAAGTGTCTGCGCCCACACGAGAGTATTTTCACAAATTTTAAACTACAGCTCTTGTTAGTAACAGGAAAACACATTGTGTTGACTACAACATGTAAATATTTATCATTACTTACCCACTTCAGTGGTCGAATGGTCTAAGGCATCACTCTTGTTTTAGACTGGCCTGGGGGTGATGGGAAGCTCGGGGATTGGATCCCAGTTGGGTCTACTGAGTGTGGTTTTCCCTAAATGGTTCCCTACTTTCCTTTCACGCAAATGCGGGTAAAATACTTCTAAAATGCTTCTGTCATTATCCCTACCCCATTAGAGTAATTACCATATAATATGTGTATAGCCTGAATAGGTCATAATAAGACACGGCGATAAAATAAAAAAAATCACCTTTAGTTTCTTACAATGCTCTTTTAACTTTGCGTTCCTAGCCAATAAAATATACTTGAGTTTACCTAGTTGGTCTCACCCTCCCTACCCACTCAGTTTCCCTAAAATTGTGTTTGGATTATCCGTAGCTTTGGACTACCGGTGTTTTACTGTATTTGCGGTGTTGCTAATAATGACTGTTGTATTTGTCTGTGCAGGTGACTACCCGCGTCATGTCTCAGAAAGTGGGTGAGCTGCCCTCTCTCCCCGTTCAGACCAGCCCCCTGCGTGTCACGGTGCACTACCACCACAACAGTGGCCCCCGGCGTCCCGCCTCAAGGTACACCCGCAGCTACAGCGAGCAGATGATCCTAGACGCGGACAAGGCCGACCGTCCCACCGGAGTCCGTCGCGTGCGCTTCGAGCTACCACCGTCCGGCTGCGCCACCGTAGGCAAGACCGCGCCTCCCGTGGCGGGAGTTGAAAGCTGGTTGAAGAGTCGCGCGGTCAACGGAGGAGGAGACGCGTCGTCTCAGCTACAGTCGCACCGCGTGTCCGGTGGCTTGTACCTCGCTAACAGTTCTAGAACTTTCACTCCAAGGATAGCGGAGACAACGACGACGACGACCACAGCTCCAAGGATTCACGATACGAGCAGGTACCGAAGAGGCACCCTGCCTCCCACGGCCAACTCGGTGCCGCCGCCAGGAGTGGGCCCTGCGTGCTCCCCTGAAGCGGCGGCGATCCTGAAGTCTGCGCGGGAAGGGGATGAAGAGACGCTGTGTGATTACCTGAGGAAGGCGGGGCGCGTCGGCGTCCCGGAGGCGGACCTGAACTCCGTCGACAGCGGAGGAAGGGTGAGTGGATCGTCATTCTACAGACAGAGCCTGTTCGATTGGTTGACAGTCCAACCTTGACTCGGTAGCGCCTCTACCTGTTGAGCCGAGGGGCCGGGGTTTTATTCCTTACGTGGCTGAAGAATTATTCATAGGTGAAAATGCTGCTTCTGCTTTGTCAGTGATAAATTAACGTCCGGGGGACTGAGTATTGTGTCTGTTATAGATTTGTTTTAAATTATTAACGTACAAATTCTGATATTAGCTACCATCAGTACATTACTTATAAATTAACTTAAATCTATAGAGGACACAACAGCCAGTCCCTGACCGTTAATTCATCAATTCCCCAATGATACATTTTTCGACCGAACTGGGAATAAAACCCGGGACCGTTAGTTCAAAAGGTAGACGCTCTACCAAGCCAAGGTGTTGGAAGATTATTTAGCTATAAAGAAATAGTAAAATTAATATTAATAGACCTAGGCCCGGATTAACACTTATGGGGGCCCTGTGCCAAGTAGAGCTTGGGGCCCTTAGAAGTTAGTTCCCCAATGAATGATTATGAATCTTACATATACATCATATATGGATAGTTTTATTTAAAGACAAACTTTTTTGCAAACGTTTAGCAATCATGGTGAGTAACGTGAGTTTTGTTATTAATGTATTAATTATTAATACTATAGTAACTATTAAACTATACAGGTTCATATTTTGAGTGGATTATAGTACTGTAAATTAATAGCTAATAATATAATAATACTGGACATTATAATATACAATTTCAGTGTAATTGCATTTTACGTAGTCCACAGTTTGCAGGTAAAATAGTAATAGTATTAGTATAGTAAAATATAATATTATTTAAAACTTTTTTTGTGTGTTTTTCTTACGTCGCATTTAGTTAATTCTTCAATATTAATAATTTTACTACTTTAACTCAGAAATTATTGTCAGTATAAAATCAATGTTTATTTTTCTATCAAAAGTCAACGGTACCGTCTGCAGATATGTAGTATTTCTGGTTTGCCAAAAGCAAAGGCTGCGTTAATTTATGAGCACTGACTGTCAGACTCCACGTGATACCAGGGTACCAGCACCCTTCGATTAGGGAAATTTTTAGATTAATTTGGGATAAATATTACGAAAAATCATAAACATATTGAAATATAATATAATCACAAAATAAATATGACAAGTCAAAGTGATTTATTTGCCAAGCGGGTGGGGACCCCTAACCTCTGGGGCCCCTGTGCATGGCACACTTGGCACATTCCTTAATCTGGACATGAAGCAGTGAAGAATATATACAAATAAAATATATGCGCCTAGATATGAGTAGTGAAAAAATCTTTAAAAAAAATTGAGTTTTAGTGAGTTTAAACTAACAAACAAAAGATTAAAATATGTATTAAATATAATTTCCCTCCAAGCTCTATATGAATGAGTCTTATAACAGCTCATTACCATCAATAAAATGAAAAGCTGTTCTCATGTTGAGGTAGAGGATCATACAGCGTTAAGATATGATGTGTAGCTGCGAAAATATTGAATAAATAGTCGCGGACAGCCGATAGGAGTGGTCTTTCAGCTCGGAAGTTGATCGTGGGCGTGATGAGTTCTCACGGTAAAAAAATACTCCCATCAATAAATATCAACAGTTTTCCATGTCTTTTTCCGGAGTAAAATATTCCGGAGATAAAGTAGTTCTCCAATCGGATCTCCGGGCGGGAACCTCTCCGGAAGAGTCGTGAGATAGTAAAATTAGGAAAGAGGTAGGGCGTAATAAGGTGGACTGGATAGAACTAAATCAATATAGGGATGTGGTGTAATGAGGTGGACTGGATAGGACAAGATCACTATAGGGATAGGGTGTAATGAGGTGGACAGGTTAGAAATAGCTCAAGATAGGGATAGGTGACGCACTTTTTTAAATTGCTGTAATGAGCTTTAGAGCTCCTAATACCATAAAGTAAGAACTATTTCATATCTATATATATATATATATATATATATATATATATATATATATATAT
>CABFVX010007615.1:0-29634 GCA_902151425.1 Timema shepardi
AGTTTTCAAATTACAATTGCCGAAAAAGGGGTTTCCGTACTTTGAGACCCAAGGTGTGTCCTAGGGGACGGCCCTGCCGAGAAGTAGTCTCCATGATCGACGACACGAGAATTTATACAATTATATCAACTCAGAGAGGGGAATAAGGGGCGAGTACAAGACATAGGTAAACAAGACTCAGTGACGGGAGGGAGGGGTTAAAAAAGTACATACGTAGAGCAAAATGAACATTCTCGATGAATTACACTCGTATTGCGCAGGCGCGCCACCCACCCTTCCACACCCCGCCATGAGGGATAGACCATTTTACTGGCTCAATGTTTATTCCTCGTTCAGACGAACAATATTTTGCGGAGGCAAGACGTTTTTATTCTTGCGTGTGGGAAACAGTCAGTTGGCGCAGCACAGTGGGGGACATTTGGTAAGTTTTCTTGAGAATAAAGTTTTATTATTTATTTTTGGAGCATATATTCCCAATAAATGCTACAACATGATTTCAAATAAATAATGTAATGGGGATGTAATAGGGGAGGGCTAAACTTATGTGTGCACCAACCATGATAAAAAAAATTCATTTTTTAATACTTTGAATAAAGCGTAAACCCTTTTAAAGATTTTAACTACTATTAAGTTTATAGTTAAAACTTTTTTCAAAATGTGCAAATGCATATTTTATAAATATGTCTATTCTTATAAGTGTAACATATGCGTACCTTCTTCTATTTTGACATTGTACCAAATTTAGGTAGGGGCCTCACTTGAATGGATTATATAGACCACAGAGATAAACGTATATCCCTTTAAAAACTCTTGTACTGTTCTCTTAAAGGAACTATAATTTTAACTCTCTATGTAACATTAAACACTAATTTAATATTTTACAAAATATTATTATTAAGAGAGATTCTTGTAAAGTGGTACCATATCAAAAGCATTTTGTGATGGTATACAAACTTTTTTTCTAATTTTTTTTACTGTGCATCAAACATGCCCAAAATATTCAAGTTTATCTGTCTTCATTTATTTTATCAAGATTTTCTTAAGTTGGGTATTTCTGTCCTCCAAACGGTGCTCTAAGGCAACACAAACCACATAAACCTGAAGGGTTTTATTTAGTGACTATAGCTGATCACTCAAGTTGGCTTCCATCCCACCCCCTCAAAAATTAATTAAACATGTAAATATACCACTATTTGGCACTTGGTTTGTTTTCTAGTCCCAGACCATTTTCATGGGAGGGAGGGGTGCGAGAAAGCAGGTTAAGTGTAGTTCCCATCCTCAATTAGTTTGTTTTTTTGTATAATGTAAAAATTAAAAGTCTGTTTTGCACCAAGTATGGCCCATAATATGTTTGCAAGGTAAAAATATATAAAAATGGTGAGGGTAAGGTCACGCGTAGCCCCCTCCCTTACAAATACACATCTACAATTTGTCTTCTTTTAATGTCAATGTAAATGTCTTGTATATGACCTAAATATGGCGTTTTGCACCGTAATACTTTTTAAATAGCAAATATTTAATATTAAAAATGTCGGGGAAACAAAGTTAGCGTATCTCCCACCCCTATGCGATAATTTTTTATTTTCCTATGCAATGGTTAGTGGAGATCAATGTTTTGAGTTGGTCAAGTAGTCACCCTTCACGTGCGGTATTAGCTTGGGTGACCAACCCGTGTAAAATAACTTGAGTCATAATGAGGTCCACGCAAATATCACTTTTTTTTTGCTTGTTTTTTTGCTTGTTTTTTTTGCACCTATTGTTTTTTTTGTTGCTCTTAGTGTAAGTAGGATTAGAATGGTTTGTACTATTGAATGCTCTGGCATTACCGAAAGGGAAAGAGACCAGCCATAGTACTATTTTTGTTTACACCTTTTTGTTAGACATCGACCACTGTTATGTACAGAACTTTCAATTGTTTATCAGTATCCAAAGTGTATTAAGGAGATTATCTTAAAACCCAGTCAAGAAAACTGATTAAAATCTATATGTATATCATGTTTGATACATTTGTTAGTAACTACTTAATTGTGTTCTCCTTTACAAAACTTCTACCTGTAGCCTGGCTCCTGCTCAGCCCTTGTGGCTACAGCAAAACAATCAAATTTCACAAAGTCTTAATATTTGCAACCAACTTCAAACTTATAATTTTGTAACAGTATTGTAAAACTTAATTATTGCTGTTTTTAATAAATTTATTTATTGTTAATCAAATTAATTTCTATTTAAATTTCACCTTGTTTGTAACGTTATCAAATTAGTCCAGTAAGGATTTTGGTCACATAAATGGCCCTTTATCTTACCAAAATACTAATATATGATAGTTTTTAGTACGAAATAAGGCCTTACTAATTAGGACTCCTACTAAAATCAGGGTTTAGATGATACCGTATATCCTTCAAGCCTATAACCTAAAATATTGTTTAAACGTAAACTTCTACGCAAAGTACGTCATTCAAACAAATGTAATATAGCTTTTGGCTAGCTTGTTTCATTTAAATTATTGAAATTTCAACATAGAATGATTTCTTAAAGCAATATACAGGATTAAAGCCAACATTTAAAAAAAAGCTATTTTAATAATACTTTCTACAAGCCTATGGGCCAGTTTCATAGTCAAGTTTAGTACGCCTCAAGTGCGGTGCTACACTAAATACAAGACGACACCTACCTTAACTCGAATGGAATGGGCCATTCTCGCATAGGAAACTGGTCCATTCCATTTTGGTTTAGGTAGGTGTCGTCTTGTATTTAGTGTAGCGCCGCACTTGAGGCGTACTAAATTTGACTATGAAACTGGCCCTATAACCTAATTGATCGATTGAAATTATGGCAACTAAGCAAAGTTTGTCATTCAAACAAATGTAATCAAGTTTTAAGACACCTTATTAATTATATTTATTCAACTTTCAATATAAAATGGTTCCTGAAACCAATATACAAGCTAATAGCCAACTTTAAATATAAGTATAGTCTTGACAAACTCTAAACAACATGTATGATAACTACATATTTAACGATATTAAAGTTTGTATTTGTACAGCATTACCTGTAATTTAAATGATTCTTCAGGCAAGTGTGGTTATTTTCAAATAATAACACATTTATTCGTCAGAGACATGTTTTCGCATAAGAAAATTGAAATAAACTGTTAAATCCTTCCCCCCACAACGTAGAAGACGATAAACTTGAGCGTCACGCTTTGGACCTTGGCAAACCATATGTTTATGTTCATCCAATATAATATAGAGATCACGGGGTAAAACACAGGCGTAAAAGTCTGCAACAGTCCAGCCAACCAACTAACAATAATAACTTCCAGCTAATTTTAGCACCACTTGACAGATTATTAAACCAATGAAAATTTTGGAATAGTAAGACAGTTCATCTAGAAAGCTTAAAAACGGTAACAGATTTCAACGAGGAGGACAAAGAAAATACAATGCTTTTCAAACCACATGAAATATTTTAAATCCATTACGTAAACATTTTCTAGCTGAAATAAAAAAGACTGTCATTTTGAGGAAAGGGTTTAATCAACATACTTAATATCCTTGGAAATCTAGTTTCGACTAATAAAGAAAAAACTGTTTATTTGATCATCAAGATAGTAATAATAAGTAGTTTATGAACTCGTCTGAAGTTGGTTTTACTTGATTAAATCTATAATTTTATTAATCTATAAATATCTCCAATACATAATATTAAATTAAAGTCTTAACATTCTTCTCTTAAATATCTTGGTTGATATACTAGACATTAAATTAAATATAAAACAACAGTCCTTTGTGGATCCAAATTACTTATATATAGGTATTTAATTAACCGTGTGTATATTAAACAAGGCATTTTTTTGCAAAGTATAATTAACTTTATCATTGCAACATTAATGTCATTAGGTTTGTTAAAAAAATTTTTTTTTGACTTTAGAAAATAATAAAGTGAGAGCTTTCTTATATTTTATGCATCTGCAATATTAATTCTATATTCGAGAATAAGATTTCTTCTTTTTTTGCAAGGCTATATATTTGGAATAAATAAATAAACGAGAAAATAATTATTGTAACTTGTAAGGTTTGTAGCATTATAATAAATTCAGATAAATTGACAAAGAATAAATTTTATCAAATAGTATACATATTAATCTAGATTTATTTTACAATTTTTCCGCAAATAAACCAAATATTATGTTTAATACAAAAGGAAGTTGACTGTACTGCAATGTCAAGGATATCAAATGTGTTTATTAGAATATCACGAGCGTTTCTCCAAGTTTTGTTCGTTCTTCCTAGGAAACAAATCTTGTTGCGCCCGTTGCCTAGCAAAATAAATCTTTGTGGTGTCTTCTCGGAGAACCATAAAATACGTTAATTTGAGATTGTGCGAAATAAATTAAGTTGAATTGAAGAACTAAACAAAAATGAGCAGCGGATGTTTCGGTGGATGTTTCAGAGGGCTAGGCCGGCGTGTCCGAGGGGCGTTTCGCAGTATCTGGGAGCGTCTGGCACTGATTCGCCGAAATATACACCACGGTAGGTCACGACCGTGCATCAATAGTTTATTTTTCTTTTCTCTGTCACATGTTTGTGGCCCAAATATCATTATATGTACTTGAATAACATCAAGAAGTTTCAAAACAATGTGTTAGGTACATATAGTAACATTAAAACTAAGTAACACCTACACAGCTATCTCTTCTAAAATAGAATAAAGTGACTGTTTCAAAGATTACCATGTTCTCCCTAATTAGGGGCTGTCCATTTAAACCAAGTAGCCTAGGCCTAGTGATTTGTGAAAGTGTGGCTCTAGTGTGTACATGGTGTTACATGAGTGGAGGTTTCGTTACAGTACATCAAAGTTCTACATAACACAGATCTTATAACCTACCCAAGGTACTCAAATTCTAATGTTGAATTTTTTCTAATCTATTTAGCATGGCGTTGCTTAAGCCAAAGCTTAAGTACTAATTACGCTAATGGGTTAGGATTTGGGAAGGTTGAATTAGAGGAAATGAAACCGAATAGTGTGGAGGGAGATTGGAAAGCCATTTAGGAAAAACCAGCCCCAGTTCACTCGTCTAAGATTCTAACCTCGATTTCCCCGTCCTTTGCACTCCAGCTTTACACAAAATTAGTGAGTTAGCTAACTACGTCAACCAGGTGTGTTTTGGAAAAATATTATTTTCATGTTTTCACCTTTAATAAACGTAGGTGGCCTACTTATTTATAGATTACAGGTACTCTTATGAATTTAAATAAAAGTGAGGGACATGGAAAAATTGAATGTAGTAATTGTAATTGATCAAGATGGCTGTGAATTCTAGTTTTGTTTTATTGATGTTTATGTTTGCTCATAGGTGTTTATGTCTTTGGTTTGGTTTTTAATTATCTCTGAAGTGTTATTAAAGTCAACAATGCAATCAAAGTTAAGACTCGGTAAACGTTGTTTATGTTTTATTTCACGTCTTTTGATGAATAACCGTATAGATAAATATTGTTGTTGGGTAGCTAAGTTTAATTTACTGGTACGGTACTGCTGAATAATAATCTATGACGTTGAAAATGTGAGTTTAGTACTTAGAATACTATTTGCTTAGCTATATTTCGAATGTACATAAGTGGCACTGTCTGCCCGAATCTGTGAACCCCAATACATTTGATTCCACACATTATCAATAAATAATAACATTCATTCTTGGTGATAAATGTTATTTATCACTGATTGGAGGTGACGGGGATTAGGCTTAATATCTACATGATGTTTAATGGTGGAAGCTAAAAAGGTAAGAAAAAGTGTCACGAGGTTTATGGATGACCCCTTATAGTAGCATCAAGTTGTAAAAAATACATTGTTCTCCAAATATATAGTAGTATCATGTTATTCTTTTAAAGACAAGGTTCCTTGTGTACATAGTAGCATCAAATTGTTGTTAAAGAGACTGCAATTGCATTATATTTGGAAGACGGTACAAGAAAGGTGGATAGAAACATACTATTGCCCCTTTGTCCATTATCAGCAGTGTAAAGTGTGAACTGTGTTCTTTTCATTGTAAAGGCCATATTGTGTTGGTCCCTTTTATATGTTTCAATCAACCTTTCCTGTACCTTCTTCCAAATATAATAACATATCCCCGTAAAACGATGAGGTTTTCCTTATAGAGATATTTTAATATATTTTGAGCAATTTGATAGTTCCTTTGCTTTTGGTTGAAAAAATGACAGAAGGCTGATTCTCCAGAAACGTGACATTTTCTTCACCTAAAAGTTTTATGATAATTTTCAATATTTTTACAGCTTTTTCTAGTGAGATGTTTAAAGATATGTAATATAATACAAAATTAATAATTACATAATCATTTATTAAATCAGTTATGTCAGATAGGCTTACTGTTGTTAACATTTCAAATGTTTTACACTAAAATTGACCAATAGGACATGTTGTATTCCTTGAAATTGTATACAATTGGTAGTATAAAGAAGATTATGTACGATCCTTTAAGTTAGAAGTATCAAAGTATGTTCGCCGGGTTTCTATTAAGAGCAAAGGTATAGTATTTTGATCATTATTGAAAAATGAATTAAACTTATTTTTTAGTTTCTGAAACAAATGGGAAAACTAATATTGAACTTATTGAACCAAATTCCAAATGACATTGTATTATATAATGGAAGAAAGATATTACTTTATAGTGAGTAAATTATTTTTAGTTTCTTCTAACAAGCCCTAGCTTTTTGAATAATTTTATAACAGTCATAATTGTATGTGTGTGTGAAGAAAGTAAATTTAAAGTTTAAAGTGAAACCTGTTGTTTGGGAGATATAAACTGTTTAAAGTAAAAACTTATTTTTATATACTATTGATTCTAATAATTGGCTAACTGGACACAAAGTTTTCATCTTGGACAACAATATCACAAGCTTCCCTCCTCCCATGACGGTTATTAGTAGTTTCTCTTTATTTTCGCTTTCCTTTTGAAAATAAAACATCAAATCCTGATACCCGTCTCAGTGGCATAGTTAGCTAGCGCGCTGATTTCGTGTTGAGCTACACTGCTGAGGACTGGGAGTGGGTTGTCCTAAATGGTTTTCCACTCTCCCTCCACCCAAATGTGGGTTAACTTCCTCTGAATCTGGCATTCCTAATTCCTAACCAATTAGCGTAATTAGTACGTAAGTGTATTACCTGAACGGTTAGTAAGACGCGGTATGATGGGGGGAAGGGAAAAGGGTTTACTTGAATTGCGCTGGTCAACAACCATACAGGAGTTTGAGAGGATGGAACTCAACTGACCGTGCTTTGTTCTCACAGATATTTGAAAGAATATTAGTATTGGGATATTTTGTTTCAAGTAGGAAGTATTAAATGCTATAGAGCCAATTAAAACACAGCTCTCTTTAGTTTAAAATAATAGAATTAAACTATAATTATTATTTATTTTTATAGAAATAATTATATTATCAAGGTTTGACTGGTTTGGTTATTCAAAGCTACACAATAGAGTTAAGATTAGAATTGAGCCATAATTTTTTTCCCCAAAAAGTGCTCCAAAATTATCAGTTAAATAGTTCTGTCAATATTTTTTTCTCAATATTATCTGACTTTTAGCCCTTTCATAGATCTAGCTTTTAGAAAATCAAGCATCTTGACATATCAACGAGTAAATAGCATTTTCTACTCAATATAATATTGTGCTTGTGGTGGTTTGTTTCAGTTGATGGTGAGCAACAAGGGGGCACCCATAACACCGTCGGGTGCCCGGACGATGGGCTGCCATCGTCCACAAAAACTGTTCGTGATGAACAATTCTTTACAGAGGAAACAACGGCCGCCAGCAGTGTACCAGGTAACAAGAGGACCATTCAACGGATCGGTAAGTATAGGTCAGTAAGTCAGTCACCTTCCATATCAAGACAAGAAGACCCATCTGAGAGAACATCGTTAAGACAGTCACCTTCCGGATCAAGCCAACAATACTCTATTTCTTTTCTTGACCCGATAGTTTCATCAACAGGAACAACTCCCCTTCATGGTAATATGGTAAGTTCGTCCAGTCGGTCCAGTCCACCTTCCGTGTCAGTTCAACAAGTTTCTTCCTTCAGTAGTATGCATTCCAAGGCCATGATGTTAACTCAACAAGCTGTTTCCCACATGAAGAAAACATCTGCAGTCAACGACAAGACACGTGCGCTTATAAAGAAGGCATACAAATGTTATAAAAAAGATCGATTGGTAAGTCAATACAAAAGGGAGTCAGCCAACTCCATGAAATCAGGCACCTCCAGGTCTTACGATGAGCAGCTCTCATCACGCTCGTATAGAAACTTTAGACGGCGCTACCAGGCTTCACCAATGGATAGGAGACTGATGAGGTTGATTGAACTTAGATCGCGACCAAATGTGTGGACCTTAATTCATATATGTAGACGCTGCCCTTATTTATTCAAACATCTTCCGTATAGGTTATTTATACAAGGAATTCATCCATCAATAATCAAGAATCTATGCCTAGAAGAAACGTCAAGCGAGAACAAGTCCTATAAACCTTCTCCCATTAGCTACGACCATCCTGTGGCACTATCTTAATTACGGGTAATCAGGCAGGTATTTTAATGAAATAAATAAGGAATGTGATGGAATATAGACTTAGAATGGTAATGGAACAAATTGGTATAAATAAGGAAATGTTAGGAATATTTAAAACTGTTCTTAAAACAAAAGGTAGTAAGTATGAATAAATAACGAATTGGAATTAATAAGGAAAAGCAAGTCTGAATAAATACAGTTTGAGTCCGAATAAATATGGAGAATCTAATGGAATAATAAATGATAGTGTTGGGATGGTCAATACATTTTTCGGAATAGTCTAGGATTATTAAGTCAGAAAATAAAATAGTTTGAATTAATATGAATTAATATAATTTTTATTATTAGCACCGCGTCTTACTAACCGTTTTGGTTGTATGCACTTTACGCTAATGTGTAATGGAAGGCTGATGGTGGGATGAAATGGAGGACCTACAGTTTAACGTGGGATCCGAACCACAATGGAGACCTGGCATTCCACACATTCACAAGATGTCTTATCAGAGGTGAAAGAAGGGTTTGGCCGTCAGATAAATCTGTGCCGGGACCGAGGATTGAACGGCATACCCCCAGCACAGAAGTCCGAACCTGTACCCCTAAACTGCCAGGTCAGCAAACAGGAATTAACAATTAACTGAACGGTTTATTATGGGAAGAATCATAATAAATAAATAACTAGTGGGAATAAATAGGGAGAAATTTGGCATAAATAAATTATAACGTGGTGGGATGGATAAGGAAGATTGAATCATAATAAACATTGAGTCAGAATGAATTAGAAACAATTCGGAATAGATAAGATTGCGCTATTATTACAAATTGTAATCGAAATTAATAAGGATAGAGCTATAACTGATAGAGGCTCATCAGAATAAATAATAATAGAGACTGGTTAGTAAATAGCTAGTCGCAATAAATATGTAAAGGTCTAAATCTATAAGAATCTAGTCAGTAAAAATAAGGAAATGGTTTGCATAATTAAGGGACGAGTATAAATTTACAATGAACCTATCAGAATACATAAAGAATGATTCGAATTTAAAAAGAAATGAGTCAGATTATTTAAAAGGGAACCATTAGGACTAACTAAGGAATGAGTAAAGATATATAAGGAACCAGCTAGAGTAAGTAAATAAACTAGTCTCAATAAACTAGAAATGGGTCTGGATAGGAAGAATGTTTGAGAATACATAATAACAAATCATAATATAGTAAAAGATTAAGAAATAATATCATCGTCATTATAAACTGTGTCCAGTCTATGGCAGGGTCTGTTTAAAAAATGCCTCATCTGCGTCCTGTACCCTCTTCTACTCTGCTCCTCTCACTTGCACACCTGTTGCTGTCTGTTCCTTCCATTTTGTTCTTTAGTTTAGGGAAATAAAAGTGGAAAAGTCTGATTAAATAAGGAACAAGTTGGAAAAGTTATAATTGGGTCAGAATGAATAAGGAACTATTAGAAAATATTAAGTCAGAGTAAATAAAAAATGAGTATGAATAGAAAAGCATCAAGTAATAGTAATTAATATGGTGTGTATGTGTGTGTATATATATATTCAAAGAGATCAAAAAACTATGAACATGATTGAAAATAATATACACGTTGGAATAAATTAGGATTAGTTATTTCAAATAAATATTTAGGAATGAGTCAAAATAGCAAAAATAAATAATTGGTATCAATAGGGAAACAGAATATGTAATTCAAATGTTAGAACAAATATCAAGAAGGAATGATTTGCAATAATTAAGAGAAGAGTAAGAATAAATATGGGTGAATGATTTGGAATCAATCAAAATTATTCAGAATAAATAAGGACTGAGTAGGAATAAATAAATATATTTTAGGAAAAAATATGAAATAATAATATAAGGAAAGAACAACTCCGAATAAATAAGGTACTATTTGAATACATACTGAACAACTAAAGGCGTGGAAATCTAATTTTTCAAAGTGGTCAGCTACAAACATTTAGCCTATAGTAGGTTTGACACATTTTTTATGAGTATTTATACTATTGGGGTACATCAAGTACCAGGAAGGTCTTGGACCCCCTCGCCCCCTTCTACACTTCCTGACTAAAGCCTTGCTATGCCCTTGCTACTTATTATGTAAAACAATGTCTTCGTATCCAATTAAAAAACATGATAAAGCCTTTTTCAGGATAATTTAAATTAAAGCAATAACAGGGTATGTACTACCAATGAAACCCATTTTTATTTGAAAACAAGAACGCATGTCATCCATCATGTAAAACACTCCTGTGATATACATTTTAAACAAAACCATAGCAAATTAAGTATAACATCCACTTTCTAAATATGTCATTAGTAAACTATCCCTAACACATTTACTCCTTAAAAATAAGAATACGATATTATTTGTTATATGAAATACATTGCAGACATTAATTTTAAAACAATTTGTTTAAACCATTTTCAAATAATTTTCAAATTTAAAAAACAGTATTTAATTAACAACCCTTACTTTAAATTCTAGAATTAAGATATAATAAACGGTTGAAGGTAATAGCATACAGCACCTAGATATCAAGTTTGATCAAAATTCATCAATCCATTTTGGTTGCACCAGCTACACACAGAATTATACAGATAAACATTTTTGGGTTCATAGGTATATATAATGTCAAATTCAACATTTTCTCAAGGTCGAATTTCTAAACTATTACAATATTTTCTCTTTGTATGAAAAAGCAAAGATTAAACATGGAAGAAAGCAATGCTATACAATAATGAAGTACCTATAAATGAAAGGCAAGGTTTGAGGAAAGGGCGATTATAACTATGGAAATGGGGACATGATGCTGTTGTGCTACTGGAAGGTGTCATCCCAGTTGACATTTGAATATAGAAGGGAATTTTAAGAATATCTTATTAATTGATAGTTGCTAATGAGAAGTCTTAGAAAAATGCTAATACGAGAGCCTGAATAGCCTCAAAGAAAGGGAAACTTTAGTGTATTTCCCATTTTTTTAAATGAGAGTATAAAAAAAAGTAAATGACTGACAACCACTATGTAACCCACTTTCAGAGTGGTCATGGAAATTTTCAGGGAAAGTTAAATAGTTTTAACCGGTTCGAAGAACAAATTTGTGGATGACGTTGCAGAAACTTTTAACACATCATGTACGAAAAAGATAATTACAAAGAGCTAAGGATTGGGTTGGTGAGGAAAAACAGGATTGGGGTCTGGTGTGCAGAATTTGAAACTGTGGTGGACACAATTGAGATTATATGTGGGTGAAGCAAAGAAGGCGATTAACAGTATGAACATGTAAAGGTTAGAAGTCCCAGATTCAAGATGAAGACAAGCAGGACTAGCAGCTAAAAGCAGTATGCTTGATGTGCTAGGGGGATGGAGGAGGGCCTGCGGCCTACGGGCCTAAAACATTTATTGGTGTTGTGGGCAAGAACAATCACTCTTCTGTGCGCAGACATTGGTTAGTTCACGTGGCAGTGCTTTTTGAGTGTCTAGCCCTCTTGGCTATGTTCCGGTAAGGTAGACATATATACCCAGTGTTTTACAAACTGTTATTAGTTCGATCCAAAATCACACTTAGGAAGAGATTATGTATAAAATATGGTATTAAAAGTAATTTTTTTTCTGCGTTGAGCTTATATTTGTTTATATACTTTTTAACTTCATTTTCAGCAGCTCTTTCAGTCAATTATTTGGACTCTAAATCTTTTGCCTACAGTTTCTGATTCTTGAATAATAAAGCTTTTTGTATTTTGGATATTTTTACTTTAACAATTTTTGTAAAATAAATCGAAAACTTTGTTTCTTTGACTTGAAAATAAAAATTATCTTTGAACTTTATAATTTAAATTATTGTTGTTATTACCTTTAGTATAGTTATTTTTATTTTGGGTATTGTATTTTGACTACTAGAGGGACATTCCATGATAATCCATTAAAAATACCGCTAGACATTAGATTCTAACGAAATTGTCCATAGTTGTTACTTCTTCAAAACTCGAAAAAAAATCTAAAAGTTCATAATTTTCCTCTAATTAGTTTTAGAGTTGAAAATTTTCTACACTTAAAAAAAAAGCAAAACAGTGGCAACTAAGCTTTACTGACCATCCTGTTTAAATTATATTCATCAGTTAGAATATGTAACTAGTTTTTTTCCCCATGCGTGGATTTATAGTGATTATTAATCAAAGTATTAATCAAATAGCGGTACTTTTATAACATTGATATAATTTATAAAGTGACAGGGGTGTTTTTTCTATTATAGTTAGCTTCTTAAACATCGCTCTTAAGTGCCAGCAATAGTTCATGATCATACAGAACTCCGATGATCAAAATGTCTTAGTGGAAATTTCTCTCGCTGAGTTTTCGGTAGAATAAATTTAAATGATAGTCCAAGAAATGGCATTGTAAGCAACAATTACACCCCATATCTTTGACTGAATGCAAGAGTTAATCCGCATTGTCATTGTAGTGCTATGATATAAAGTTTCCCAAAAATGTTTCTGTTAACACTTAAGAATGAATAACATGTTGTATCTTCAAATTGGCTCACTATATCATCAAGTGTGTATAAATCTAGAATAACTCGTTATAAATAAGTAACGAATAGGTATAGAAATAATTATATGATGTACTTTAACTAAAAAAAGTCTGACTGAATAATGAACAATTCATGTCATATCAAAAACACTGCAGTCATAATTATTTTAAAGCAATAAGTTTGAGCAAAAATTTTTCAAATTTTAAGAACAGTATTTAATAAACAACCCTAACTTTAAAAGCTAGATTTAAAATATAATAGATGGTAGAAGGTAATACCATTTAACGCCTATATATCAAGTTTGATCAAAATTCGCTAAACCATTTTGGTTGTGGCGCCAATTAAAGAGAGAAACAGCAAGGTACAGACAGAATTATACAGATAAACATTTTTGGGTTTAGAGGTAGATAAAATTAAATATTCAAAATAATGGCAAGATTGAATTTTTAAACTTTTACAATATTTTTTCTCTGAACTTAAAAAATACTTTATTTCTAGTTGTCTAATATTTCATAAATATATTGTGTTTGTTTTGTGTTCATGTTTGTATCTTTATGGCGTAGTTAGCTGACGTGCTAGTTTCGTGTTGAGTTAGACTGCTGAGGACAGGTATATCAAAGTTGAATCTCGGTCGGGTGTTTTTCCCTAAATAGTTTTCCACTCTCCATTCAATCAAATGCAGATTTACTTCCTCCTAATTCAATCTTCTATATTCTTAGCCCTTTATCCTAAATATACTTAAGCCTATAGCCTAAACGGGTAGTAAGTCACGGTATTAAAAAAATTTAATAAAAGCTAATATGTGGTCTGTTGGGATATAGGAATTAATAAATAGTTAGTAAATCTGAATAGCTCTGTACTATATCCTGCATACCACAAACTCTCTACCAACCACTCTAGTTTCTTGTTGAATCAATTGGTGATATGACATGAAACGCCGGTAATGTGGCCAAAGCCGGTCCCAAGCCCGGTCGAGAAACACAGAGGGACGGTTATGTAGTATGGCCCCGGAAGATTCCACAGAATTCACATCAAAAGACTGAAGACGCTGTTCTAGATCAATCAATGCCATCATCTGGTAAGGTAAGATCAATCATGTCATCATATTAAGGTAAGACTATATTCACAAGGGTAACCTAATGAAATAACGTTTTTTATTATTTTGTTTTTACTAATGGCTAAAGTTACCCTCATTTGCCCTCATTAGTGTGAGGGAGGCAGATCCTGCTAGAATGAATGACATTTGAATATTCATAGCCACTGCACAAATCCGAGATTTAAACCTCATTTTTTCTACGTCATCAACCCAGTTTATGTTGTGCTTGCCACCTTGAGCCAGGTGGCCAATTATGCTGGTAGCAGACTTAGGGGGATTTGTGATTCAATTAAATAATCATTTATTATAAATATATTTAGCAACTTTGCATGCATATTTTATAATATGTCATGGATACTTTAAATCTATAATAATGTTTAGTTGTTTTAAAAAATTATTGTGGGAGTTTATAACACCATACAATGAAGCAATAAACCAAATTACATGGCTGAGTGGACCTTGTTCCAAACCGACTGAAGTTCAGAAAAATATAGAATCGCAGAGGATGGATCCTGGAACCTCTAGATCTGCAAGAGCGCTGACCAATAGACCACTTAATTCATTATATAGTAATGTCTGCATAGATACACACTAAAATCTAATATTAATATATCTGCAACAAAGGTTGTAAATGACCTTGATCATGGAATATAAACAGGTAATTAGTAACAAATTAATGAACTAGCTTTGGCTTATATATTGGGAAAAAAAAACTTTTTCATGGGAAAATAATCCAAAGTAAACCCAACCAGGATTCAAACTCATGCCCCAACTTCCGGTTGAACCATGATTCACTCCCCAAAGTGTCAATATTGAAGGTCCTTAAATAACAAATTGAAAGATGGTAAAGGGCACCTGCATAATTTTTCTCCTGGGTGGGGGGTAGGGGTAAACCGGGGGAATGGAATGCCGAGTGGGCGAGGAAGAGGGAAGCAGAAGAGATAGCCAGAGGGTGGCCACCAGACTCCACCTAGAACTGAGAGCTCCTTGGGTCTTCCGGCCACAAGCACTCGACAGGATCAAGACGATACGAAGCATGCATGTAAGGGTAAGGTTACCCATTTTTGAAGTTTGGCTTAGAAAAAGCAGCAAAATCTTACGTGTTACATAAAACTTTGACAGAGAAATCTTTTGTTGGCGTTGAATTATCATCAATTAAAAAGCAAATAACTCTCTGCTATTAATTAATATGAGGTTGGAGTCGATGTAAATATGACATGGTGGCCATATTGACGTCATATTCATTAGCCCCACCACTGATTTTTTACTAAGACTCTGATATTTTGACACATAAGTGGTGGCCCCCCCAAAAATCACAACTCCGCTTTTGACAGTCAAGGGTGAATAAAACCCGGATTATCTCCTGGACTAAAAATATTTCCTGACTTTATTGAGTAATTTAGAGCTCTGTGTGCTCGACCGTGAATACACTGATGTAGCTTCAGCTAGATCCCATTTACCAGATAAACTCGTGTGAATAGGGTATAGTACATCATTGTGCGTTGTGTAAAGTTTAAGAGCCGCTTAATATTGAAGCTATTTGCAGCTATTTTAAGTTTGAAGAGTCAAATCATCCTCACATAAATCGATTAAAGAGGTTATATCTATAGTTGGGCCAGATGAAAACGCTCATATGTCCACAAATGAAAGCAAAATCTGTGTAATGACATAGTGTTAACACAAATTCAAGGAGCGATTTAAATAATGGTTTCATCTTTTCAAATGAACTATTGGTGCTAATAAAGATGTCCATTTGATGACCTATATAAATACCTTAGGCCATAGGTCAAATATAGATATCAACATAACTACCAAATAATTGACTGAGAGCATTACGTTCTGGAAGATTATTGATGATATTGTCACCCAGATCATAATTGGATTGGACTCAAACTTGAATGACGTGTTCGGTATCGTTTGAACAATACAATTTTAGGTTGATACGTCCTATGGACATTTCAAGTTTCTCTGGGTCATAAAATGGTGAACCTAATGAAAATGAAAGGTACGCTGGAGGAGAGAGCCCAGAACTTAAATAACTTGATCTGGTGTAGGGAAGAAAATGTGTGTTGGACACATTTAACATTTTAAAAGCATTTATAATTACATGTTCAAGGATTAGGAATAGACGAGCGAAAGAAGGATCAGATCCATAATGTCATGATACATCTTATGGAGAAGCGGAGGACTAGAAGAATTGAACTAATGAATGTGAGATAAAGTGAGGATGAAATTGACTTAGAATGGTGAAGATCTGATAAGAAAGAAGAAATTTAGGATCTTGAATGAGAGTGAAGAAAAGTAGAGGATTAAGAGTAAGAAGATGTAAAGGTTAGAAGTTCCAGATTCAAGATGAATACAAGCAAGACTAAGAGCCAAAACAATTAGGCTTGATGCGCTAGGGGTATGGAGGAGGGCCTGCGGCCTCTGGGCCTAAAACATTCGTGAGAGTTATGTGCAAGAAGAACTGACTCTCACTCTTCATTGCGCTGACAGTGGAGAGTGGCGTTGGTAGTGGGCTGTGAGTGGATAGCCCTCTTGTTTTAGCCATTTTAGTACCACCCCTATTCTAGAATTCGCATGCAAATAGTGCCAGAGGCCTGTTAGGTTTTGTGTGCGAAGAATGCCACAGCTATTTAATCATAAGCTATTTAATCATTTTTATAAGGTTTAGGGTTAAGCAGGGCTGTGGATTCTTGAGTTGGAAGCAATTTGGGGTGGATTATGAGTCAGTAAAGATGTACACCCATTAAAAACTTATATTTTTATAACAATATAAGGGTACATACATAATTTTAATTTTACGCTTTTTTTTATTCTTGAGGACCAATATTTGTAATTTGGATTTACAAATTTAGTAAAATATTAATTCACAATGCCAAAGAGGCTTTCCATGAAATAATCTGTATTGTTGCTTTTTACTGCATAAATTTGTTATTACTAAAATTAATATACTTAAGCTATTTCTGAATGAGTAGGAGTTGGATTCAGACCGCAAAATATAGAGGAGTCAGCTTTGAGGGCTTGGTCTACCGACTCCACAACGATGATTAATTTTATTGTGTTTAGGGATATTAATTTGGGATTTCTAGATAAGATTAATATTAAGATTAATAAAATAGTGGATTTGACCCGCCTCAAATTTTTTTCATTTCATTTTATTAAAAATTAAAATCTGATCGTAGCACAGTTTGAAAGGATTACACAAATAGTTTTTAGGTATTAGTAAGGTTATATTTAAAGGAAGTGTACCTGCAATTGCGTAGAGGAAGATTGTAAAATCAGTTAGAAAAAACTACTCTCAATACACGTGGCCGAGATTTGAACCTCGCTTTCCCCGATTGTCTACAGTGGAAGTAGCGCGTTATACCACGCTACTATCGAAGCGGGTCTGACTAGGCGTCAAATAGGGAAATAAAAATATAAATTCAAATTTGTTGATTTTTTCTTATTTTGGTGACACTCATAAAAGCTAGTATATTTATTGAAATGTCACGAAAGTTCACCTGAAATACAGGTTAGCAATTTGACTTCATTACTTCTTGACGCAGTTTATGCACCTTTGTCCAAGACTAAGGTATCGGATAAATATGTTCTTTATTAATGAAACTTAAAATTTTTATAAGGTTTAGGGTTAAGCAGGGCTGTGGATTCTTGAGTTGGAAGCAATTTGGGGTGGATTATGAGTCGGTAAAGATGTATACCCATTAAAAACTTATATTTTTATGACAAGATAAGGGTACATACATAATTTTAATTTTATACTTTTTTCTCATTCTTGATGACCAATATTTGTAATTTGGATTTACAAATTTAGTAAAATATTAATTCACAATGCCAAAGAAGCGTTCAATGAAATAATCTGTATTGTTGCTTTTTACTGCAGTAAATTTGTGATTAGTAAAATTAATATACTCAAGCTATTTGTGAATTAGTAGGAGTTGGTTTCAGGGCGCAAAATATAGAGGAGTCAGCTTTGAGGGCTTGGTCTACCGACTCCACATACCTGATTAATTTGATTATGTTTATGAATATTAATTTGGGATTTCTAGATAAAATTAACATTAAGATTAATAAAATAATGGATTCAACCCACTTCAAGTTTTTTTATTTCAATTTATTAAAAATTATCTTCTGATCGTAGCACAGTTTTAAAGGATTACACAAATGTTCTGGTGACACTTTTAAAAAAGGGCTGTGTGTCGTTATTCCAGGATTGGAGTTTGGTTTACGACATGTCATCCGACTCTTTGTCTCGTCCTGTGGATGTATCCAAGATGTGAGTATATGCTCTTGTGTACCAAGCATTATGGAGCTATTTAGAAGGGATTAAAAAGATCAAACCCACATTGGTGGTCACGCGGTCTAGTGTGTCGCTCTTGTGATAGACCGGATTGCCATTGAAGGGGAGAACAAGGTTCATGATGTGGTCGGGTGTAATATTTTTTATTTAAAGATTTATCACTCTCCTGCAACAAAAATACAGGTAGATTTATTCTACAGTGCCATATTTAATTAGCTTAATTAATGTGTTTTTTGTTGTTTTTTTTAGGAGGGGGGGGATGCTTTTACCCACAGTGTGTCGAACTCGGTTTGGATGTTAGAGTGCGCACAAGCTGCCAAGATTTGTGGCTTGGTTAGGCTTGACCAAATCCATACCGACTAAAAAACCTGACCCTCTTCTCCTCGCCACTGTTACTCCCCCACGGAACTGCCGTTAAGTATTACTTCGCGAGGGGAGGTATTAGCTGTTGTTCTGCTCTTCCTTCTCTGATATGGCCTCTCCTACTACCCCGTTCTCACCTAGGTGTTGGCGGTGGGATTAGGGATGTCCTCAGGGCTATATAGTAAGGGCTCTCTCACTACGGTTCTGGAGGTGATCCTCTCTCATTAAAGACGTGACATCACCGTTATAATGGAGCTCGAATGACACACAAATAACACTTGAAAGTTTCAAAACCTAACTCACATTCTCTCGTAAACTACTCAAACAATCACAGTCATTTTTTTCAGAATTGGTTATAAAAACCTTTTAAGACTTGAGGAAATTATTAAAATTCCCATATTCCGATTGGTTTGCTTTAAAAAAATTGTTTTCTAATGAAAGAACTATAATGAAGTTCTTATAGCAGACACATTTTCACTCTGTTAAAAAGTTTTTTCCTAATTCAAATAGATGGGTAGTATAAGTGTACAAAATGATGACCATGAACTGAATTTTATTTAGATATAAGACTCATCTCTTTAGCTTAATTACTTTGCTCAGTTTGACGTGTTTAGTTACGAGCTATTTTAGCGCACCTGGTTTTATATAGACTGAATGAGGATTGTCAGAAAGACTGTTCCGTCAATAATAGTTAAACTAGTGATATTAATCACTATACAAAGTAGTAAATAGAATTAATTCAAGTCAAACCTTCTTGAAATTTACAAGAACCTCTAATAAAATTGTTCATAATATTTATTATAGTAATAATAACACAGAAAAATAAGAATATAATATAACAATATAGCAACACTTATTAAAACAAAAACAAATCACATGTTTTTATTAAAAAATTATATAATACTATAATAACCCTACCATAAGCTGCCTACATGTACATACATACGCAAAACTAATACATAACACTTTATATAGTATTTAAGTAGTCCTACGTGCTATCGATATATAAGTTACTATACGAATATGTTGAAACCACTAAAAAACTTATTAATTTTAAATATACAGTAATTTAAAAAAGGATATATTTACTCTCTATTGATATTATTCTAATCTTATTTACAAGATTATTATTATTATTACTATTATTATTAGCACTGCGTCTTAGTACCCATTCGGGTTATACGCACTTACGCTAATGTGTAGTGGTGGGGTGATTGTGAGATTAAATGGAGTACATACAGTTTAACGTGGAATCCGAAACATGGTGGAGGCCTGGCATTCCCCTTATTTACAAGAGCCCCTAATAATATTGTTCATAATATAATAATAATAATAATAATAACACAGATAAATAAGTACATAATATAACAATACTTATTAGAACAAAACCCGATCACATGTTTAAAAAAAAAATAGTAATACTATAATATCCCTTGCATAAGCTGCCTACATATACAAACAAAACTAATACATAACACTTTATATACTACTGTTGTTATAATAATAATAATAATAATAATAATATAAAGAAGAATCAAGTTTCTGGCTCAGATTAACTTCACCTGTGTCCCTCTATAAGACATCAGTCAAAATATTCGCATTGATCTCTGTATTATCTTCTAAAACAAGTCCTTTGTCGAAAAAGTGTTTTCTCAAAAGTTTGATGTAGTGAGGCATGTCAGCAAAAAACCCACACTTTTCTATCGCAGTGAGCAGGATTGATAAAATATTTGTTTTTTGTGGTTATTTTGAGCTCCTTCCACAGTGTTCCACAGCCTCCTAAATCAGAAACAATGGCACATATTTTGATTCCTAAAGACTCTACTGCGTTAATAATCAGGAAAAGCAATGACTCGTTCATAGTCTTGTCAAAATCACAATTCACTGGCTGTTTCCATTTAGCTGATAGACCTCTAATTAGCACAACTTGAACTTTGGAGTGAGGTCCGAGAAATTTGTCCAGTCCAACATCGTAGACAACCCTGCTGTCTATGTGAATTTCATCAAAACATAGTACACAAAGTTTATCTGTTGTAGGTAAATCTTCACAGCATTTTGAAACCAGCTCCAGTACATTGTTAAGAATTCCAAGAAAACAGGTTAACTTAGTACACCACCTACATAAAGTTGATGAGGAAGGCAAAGGGAATACAAGTTTTTTTTTCTCCAAAAATCATACGATTTACGAGATAGGGCTCTTATCATAACGGAGCGGGAAATGTATTCTCTTGTCCATCGAATTATTTTACCCTTACAGGCCAACGATTTTAGTTGTGTGGGGTGTTAATTATTTTGCGAAACAGATAGTTAAACAACATTTTTCTTCGTATTTTCGTTTAATTAAGCATAATTGTCGCTTTAGTGATTTTTTTACACTAACATGCTTACTAATTTGTTTAGAAAGTCTTTTAGATGTTCAAATATATGTTTTTAAAAAAAATGTTTCTCCTTCTTAAACTGGATTTTTACGGCATCTACAGTTTTCCTCAGTGTTTTAGTTTCGTCGAGCAATTGCTCGTAGTTTACACAGTTATCACAATTAACCATTTTATTTTCTTCAAAGGTGGAGTAACTCGGAACAATTTCATTTATTTCAACGCGTGGTTTTTTAGGGCTTAAATTTTCAATTATTTCCAAAGCAGCTAAACGAGTACGTCTAACAGTAAGCCTTTCTTCTCTAAGGAAAGGCAATTTCAATTCGAAACGAGTAAACGCCACGCATTGGAATACCACTGTATAAACACGTGATTTGGCAGGTGCCACGCTGTGTCTGGCCGGAGACGTCACAACAGTGCTCCCCCCTCCAACTAGCGGAACTATGGCGGCAGCGTTAGCATCAAAGAACTGGGACAGCCCTTAATATATAGCCCTGCATTACTCTTCCCTCAGCGAATGAGCTAGAATAACCTAGCAACGTCGACAGTATTGTGCGCGCATGTGATAGAAGCAGGCGGGTTAAAGCATGGTTTTCCCCTCCCCCTCTCCGCTTCTGACATGTGCTATAAAGGTCCCGGTGTGCCCTATATAAATTGTGGACAGTTGAATAAAGTATACCAAAGCTAGGACAATTTGAATGAAGCCATAGCTGAATCATTGCTGTTCAAACTATGCACTTACTCCTAGTCGGTATGTGTGCTGTGCGAAACTTTATTGCGCTAAAATAGTGATTGAGCGTGCGCCAAGTAGTTGTCTACATACCTCACCGAGTGTGGTACCATTTTATTAGGTATGATTGTGTGTTGGTTAACGGGTTTTTTTAACATAAAGTCAACAGGTAACTATGGAGTATATGTGTGAGAAGAGCTTATCCTTGAAGAGAGTTTTATAATTATTACCATTCAGATATATTATGCTATATTGAATTTACATTGACACATTTACCTGTAAAGTCTATCAAAATTTATTTGTTTGTATGTTTGGTCGTGTATGTCCACCTACCCTATTCTCTCACTTGCTAGACTGGCTATTGTTCTTGAGACTGATTCAGCTCAGACAATTTACCTTATGTTCGTTTAGACACAGACCAACAGAAGTATTTAACGACCACATTGGCTTGGTCGATTACTTCAAATAATGTGTTGTTTATTCAATTATAGAACATTCTGTCAGGTCTAGTGCTTTTTATTACTTACTTTTATTAGCACGTGGGTTATTAATAACTTATTCTAATGGGGCAGGGATGAAGAAGGCAGTTAGAAGGGTGTGCATCCTCATTTGAGTGTAGGTGTTGGAAAAACTACTTGACATTAACACATTTAATGACCAGTTCTAAAGGGCTCACACCGTGTGAACGTATTTGCACACCAACAACTAAATAATATAATAACAATTAATAATTTGTAACAGTTTTGAAAATAATTGACTATTTCAATAAATGTAATGTAGATCAGTACTCTCTTTCATTACATTTAGGCCATTAATTTATTAAATATGTGTAATGTGAAATATAATAATTTGTAATAAAAACATATTTTATCTTTTAGTGGACAAGTGTTTGTTTTCATTAAGAATATTTAGAAAATTGAATTAAATTTTTGTAAATATGTCATAGTACTGTAAATATGCAACATATAATATCTCTGTTTAGGGTGTTTTATGTGGGGGCTGGTTTCTAAAAGATATATTTTACGATATTTATTTGGAAATATTTGCCCCCACACGGCTCTAAAACTTTCTGCTGCCACTGCATCAAGTTAGTTTACTCCGTTGAAGCAGAACATCCGCGGGCAGCGTGATGGACAACAAAGAAAATATTGTGAGTTCAAGACAGGATTGAACGGTGTCAGGACGCCGAGGAGATTGAAGAAGTTTCCCCTTTTCTCCATTGATTATAAAACCTGTAATGATATGGAATTATACATCTCAATAATTAATTATTCACATCTTTATTCTAAATTACGTTATTTTAAATGAGAGTGGGTAGTAAGATTTATTTGTGTTAATTTGTTAAGTTGCAAGGTATGATGACATCCTTCTACGTCTCTGTTTAAAAAGACAACGCAGTTTTGTGGACAGAAACGCACCTGGATGACCACACCTTTTTTTTTTTCTTTAGGAAGCTTCGAGAAGGAAATGTCGCTAGATATACCCCCTCAGGTTACACATCTCTTCACTTTCCTTCCTGAAGAGGAGCCGTTTGACTGGAGTCTATGACATCTTAATCTGTGTTCTAAATCTCACGTGTCGGGAATTATCATGCATATAACGTAATAGTCGGGGTTTTGTTAAAATATACAACGTATGAAATATCAAACAAAAGACTGTTTATCTACTTAAAATAAAAATAACTATAAAACACTAGACATTTTAATTTAAAAAATAAGTCATCGTCCTTTTTCAATTAATTATTCAGAACAGCAAACTTGGACCCAATTCAATCGTTATATCAAATGTCACCCTAGTGATGGCGTACATACATGAATATATCAGGCTAGCTCTTTTAAATGTTACAAACCGTCAAATTTCCCGGGAAAATATTCTGAAAACTATGTCACAACCCGAAGATTTCGTACTTAAATGTCTGTCTCTTCTTAGAATTGTTCACTCCAACCTTGTGGGTTTGTAAAGGTTTAGACTCAGCCTAGTGTGGATAAATAAGGCGCTACTTGAATAAAGAAGTAGTGGCTCCGGTATAGAAAGCCAAGTCTAATGGCTAGAGGCGTCGTCGTGCTGACAACATGAAATATTCTATCCACAAGAGTTGGCATTAATTTACCAAACAGTTTGGCAGCCCCTCGATAGGTATAGCCTGAATGCGGCCTGACGTCATGACATGACATTTTGAGTGGATGGTAATCATCGTTGTGAATATAAAATAAATATATGGGAGTAGGGGGGCCTAAAAATGTCCTAAGATATCACACAGTTAAGGGGAAATAACAAATGACCGAGAACTACTGTTTTATAGGTACACTTCTTTTAATATTTCACTTGAAATAATCCCTGGATATTCTTGGACAACGGTGGTTGAGGGTCCTCAGCCACCAAATCTCCCCTGCAACTTTTAGAGTACAGCATACCTATTAGTTTTCTCAGCATACGCCACTGCTATTAATGAATATTTAATGAAGAAAATGACATTGAAAAGTGCATTCCTCCTCTACATCCTAATTGAGCAAGCAATATGATATTAAATACAAACTAAAGTGATAAAAAAGAAAACAAACAAGAAAATGTGTTAAAAACACAAGCCAAGTGCAACCAGTGTGGCTACAACAGCCCCGGGTTCCTGGGCTGCTCTGTTCCACGTGCAGAATCGCTGGGACAAGTTCAGCCACGGCTGTAGTTTTTTACAGTGGCAATCTAAAGAAAAATAAAGCACATAACATAAATCTAGGCATCAAAATGATCTAGAAACATAAAAATCAATAGCAAAGGTGTTAAGTTTCAAAATAAAGAGGCTGAAAACTTTAGGTCTGGCACTCTTACTCAGCGGTGAAACAAAAGGATTTTTTAAATTAAAATATATATACTTCTTAAATTAAATTGCTAGTAGAAGTAAAAAGTGTACAAAAGGGTCTTAAAACATATGCTGTATTTTTATGTTGAAATAGGCTTTCATCTCGAACAGTTAAAATACCAATGATATAAAGCTACTCTACACAGAAATTCACCAGCATTTTGTTCGGAAAGGCAATATTATATCACGATATTCACGTCATTGAGGTGTGGGAAAGATTTTGCCCTAACTTTATAAGGCTAAACCAAAATATATTGACTTAAGACTTGTTCTTCTTCACGTATGTGGCCCAAAATCATTCTTAGACATTCAAACAGTCCACAGATGCCAATACACAATTTTATAAGAAGCTGCCGTGGAACGAGATATCGTAACAAATGGAAATGAATGACTCACCAGCATGAAAGAGGCAAGTATTACTGATCACCCCCGGAAACTAAGGGAATTGTTGGGTTATACCTATTAAGCCAACTTTCCAATTAATGCAAGAGATATAAGGGAGGAAATGAAGAATTATTTTTTCTTAATATTACGCAAGAGAAACAAATGTTGCTGAAGATAAGAACCCCACGTGGTGGGACATTGAAAACTTTTGCTTGTATACAAAACCTAATGCGAGGCCATGGGATTGCCAATACCAACAATACTATCGAAAATTTATACAAATGATCATGAATTTTTTGATAATACCAGTCTACATCATGAGTTAGTCGATCAAACAAATACAGAAGATGATTATTTGATTGACAAAGTACGTGAAGACATATTCGATACTGTAATATCAGAAAAATTGTTTTACTTCTATACATTTGCTCTCTGTGGAAAAACTTATATTCAACGAACAGTAATGTTAAAACTTTACTCCTTTCCTTTTCCATTTTTATTTTTTTTGCATTTATCGGAATTGCAGCAAGTTTGGTTTATGGTGGTCGTAGTATTCACAACATATTTAAGATTTAATTCAATTTGTTGGCTTCAAACCTGGTACTGCACAAGCTATCAGATCATAGAATGCATCCATTATCATCACAGACCATGACTTTAAGTACTACACTTTCTACTATAAATCAACTGTTTCAAGTTTTATAATGTTATGATAGACACCATATTCTATTCGGCAGAAGAGTATAACTAATGTGCTGTGACTTTCGTCAAACAGTACTTGTACTATCTCACAGTAGTAACAATGCATCAATGGTAGCTTGCCTGAAGCTCTATTAGCTCTGGCCAACATATACACAATTTCGTCTTAGAACTAAAATGCGAATTTATAAAGGCAAAGACGGATTTGCGCAATTCTTGCTTCAAGTTGACAACTTATCATTACATGGATCTACAGATTTTACTCCTTATATTTCCCGATTCATAAAATATCTATTAAGAACAGGCAATGTGCTAGAAATCGTATATAAATAAAATATTGGATAAACCCTCGCTGACAACTCAATCATAAACAGAGCATTATTGGCTATGAAAATTGAAGATAGCTAAAATATTAACAACGAAAGTCTAGGGAAAAATCCTAGCTCTTTTCGGAGTTATTACAGTAGTGATGTTAATGTTAAGGACAATGTCAGTGAACATATACAGATTCCTAAAGCGTTTGTAAACAGTCTGCAAGCAAGAGAACTAACCAGACACAAACTGGAGCTGAAGGGAAACGTAATTGTGCTGCTTATGCACAACTTAGGCCAGAGAAGGTTCTAATAATAGGTAAAAGAATGCGAGTGAAACATATGCACATTAAAACAATTGATTGCTAAGCAGTGACTGGAGCATCTGAAAGGGAAAGAAAACTTATTCCAAGAGTGAAATTATCTCCTTTGAAAAACGTTTTGCCACTCGAATTACAGCGAACGCAGTTTCCATTTACAGTTATTATTGTCACAACCATTAATAAGAGTAAAGGTGAACATTTTATAAAACTTGGGATGTTATTGCCTTTACCTCTCTTTCCATATGAATCATTACACTTTGAACTCAGCAAAGCCCACTGGTTCAATAGTGTAAAAATATTACCTTATTGGAAAAAAAAGTTGATGAGAATAGTGTGCTCTACACAAACACTTTGTCTATAATGTGATTCTATAATTTATTGAACTAAATAAATTACTAATTAAAATTTAAAATCTATCTTGTGTAGACCATTTGTTAAACATCTTCATTACATTATATAAAATGGTCAAAAATAATAAAGAAATGTTGTTTTGTTTAATAAATGAGTCTACGTTCATTATTAGAAATTATATTTTAGAAGAAATCAACGTTTTCGATCGGAACAACTAGTATATATTATTAGTTTACACGTTTAGGAAGAAGATTCTTATACTTATAATCAACATCGTGTCTTACTACCGTTTGGGTTAGTTTTATTCTCTCTTTAACACCAGAAAATATGAAAATATTTCACCTAATGATATCGACTTCATTATTATCCATCAAAATGAATAAAGCTGTTAATAAATTATAGTTATTAGCAATACTCAATTCGTAAAAAACTATACTTTACCTGTGATAGGTGATATCAACAGATGGAATAAAATATATATATTTTCATCAAAATATATTATTGACCTAATTAAAAAGCTATATTGATTGGTTTAACACTCACGTTCTAAGTTTGGAGTAAGTCCTGTTATCGCTAACCGTATTAACAATAACCTAGAGAGATCTCCACTATTGATATTATACATCCTAAGAGCACACAGATAATCCGACCAACCTTTTAACAAATAATAAATATCCAGTTTAAGAAATACCAGGTATCGAATTAGAGACCCCGAGACCTTTAGTCATATCCTCAGACCAATCAGCTTTGAGAAAAACTCAAATAAAACTGAACTAGTTAAACATGCGAAGGAATTAATGTTGGCGGGCATGNTCCAGTTTAAGAAATACCAGGTATCGAATTAGAGACCCCGAGACCTTTAGTCATATCCTCAGACCAATCAGCTTTGAGAAAAACTCAAATAAAACTGAACTAGTTAAACATGCGAAGGAATTAATGTTGGCGGGCATGTTTGTACGGACAACGCCAGTCTATTTTCCCTACCACCACCCTCATTCAAGATGCAGTGGCCTACTACCCCTCGATACGGTACAATTACCCGTAGTGCTCTACTGCTTGCAGGATTGTATTATTCAAACGTGCTCATCTCCTGTGCTACATCATTACCCATGCTCTTTATGTGCGGGGGAGGGAGGCAGATCGGGTCAAATGCCACCATGAGCCCCACCTGGGGGATACTGATCTACAGATCTAACAGTACAGTCACCACAAGAACTATACTATTAGTACAGTTAGGCTGAATGTTTATAACTGATATCATGACTTTTAACTTTTCACACCTGCCACATTGGTAGTTTTTACAAATAAAGGAAGGGGAGGAGAGGGGTAGTTTATTGACAGCAATGGGGATAAGTGAGTCAAACTATTTAAACTAAAGGGTGAGTTATGACAGTGATGGCTACCAGCTCTTTAAATTAATAGCATAAGTTAACAGGACGGAAAGGGTGGATTTTAATAAAGTGTACCAGAACTTTCCTGAATTGAAAAATTAAGCTTATATCATTGAAATGTGCAAGGGGGGCAGATTGGGTCAAATGCCGCCGTGAGCCCCACCTGAGGATACTGATATACAGATCTAACAGTACAGTCACCACAAGAACTATACTATTAGTAAGTTAGGCTGAATGTTTATAACTGACATTATGACTTTTAACTTTTCACACCTGCCACGTTGGTAGTTTTTACAAATAAAGGGAGGGGGGGGTAGTTTATTGACAGCAATGGGGGTAAGTGAGTAAAACTATTTAAACTTAAGGGTGAGTTATGACAGTGATGGCTACAAGCTCTTTAAGTAAATAGCATAAGTTAACAGGATGGATAGGGTGAATTTTAATAAAGTGTACCAGAACTTTCCTGAATTGAAAAATTAAGCTTATATCATTGAAATGTGCAGACCAAAGTTTCGAATCCCGACATTCCGTGTCAAAGTCACGGTCACTAGCATTATCCTTTAGTACAGCCGGTTACTTAATAGTAGTACTTTCTATATAGTAGCTGTTCTCACATTTAGTACCAAGTTCAGATAGAGAGTAGGGCCCTAGACCAACACTTCGGAGAGTCATTAATATACTTGCTACGAAATATAATATTTAATATTGTTAATATTGTTATTACGAGCTATTTATATCGTATCAGGTCATAAAATGTGTATATCTCATCAACATACAAATAATAACATATATATTTGTAAGGTAATATTTTAATTTGCCTTGAAAGTATGACACCTCAACACAATCGTAACAATCCTACCAACTGAGCTAAATGTCCCGTTTCGATTCCCAACAGGGCTGAAATATTCATCATTAATAAAATTGGGGTTTTCCCTTTCACAGTGATGAATTAACCTCCTAGTGCTGGATGTTGTGTCTGTGCTGGATTTAAATAAATTTTTAAATGTTGTGCTGATATAATCAGTAGGTTTGGAAAGTGAACGTTAGATATCTCAAATACTTTTTTTTTATGTATACTTCCCCACTTATCACTACACGTTCTGGCACTAATGGAGTAAGGATGATATAGATAGAGTTTAGAGGAAGTTTTTACCTATTTGCTTTGAGGAAGAGTAAGAAAGATAGACTATTTAGGAAATATCTCCCTCAGTACACCCATAAGATTATTATTATCATTATTAGCACCACGTCTTACTACCCGTTCGGGTTATACGCACTTACGCTAATGTGTAATGGCAAGGTGATTGTGAGATGAAATGGAGGACCTACAGTT
>CABFVX010007616.1:0-17470 GCA_902151425.1 Timema shepardi
ATTTACACTTAAGGGTACAACATTGGTACAACTATCATACATCAATATAACACGTACAATACTCGGTCACCGTGTCCACGTCTCTAATATAACACGACCAGTCCCAAACGCATTCCCAGGAAGACTACTTTGCTACCTGGCTATTTGCAACTGTCGCCCCCACCCCCTCTTTCCACATTCCAGTTACAGAGGTTGGTACGCTCACTGAACTCGCAAAATAGTCACTACATATATCCGTTACATAAGTATATAAATAACAAAAAACTGAGTGCATAAATACAGTAATAATGTAATAGTTTTGGAAATAAGTAAACTAACACAATAGGTAACTACAGTGTGAGATCACTAAAAATGAATAATAAAGATATCAATTGTAACAATATTATTAATTTTAAACTTGCGATTGATGTTTAGAGCGCAAAAGTTTGATATTTGGTCTAATGGTTGACAACGCAACACGCATATCATTCTCAAGGTAAGCAGTCTATTTAGTTGCTTTGGAATTTATTATTTCCATTGCTGAGAAGGCTTGCTCGCACAAATAGGAAAATGAGAAGGGAAAAAGTAGGTATGTGGCCTTTCTCACTCGGCTAGAATAATCCTGCACCTGTCCAAGCCAAAAAACAGCCAAAGGTGTACTCATTTTTCTTGTCAAATTTAACGACTTTGCCTACTTGGAGATTTCTAAGATAGTATGAAATAGAAAGAGAGGGAAGAAAATATAATTTCATCCTGCGAGACCCTTTTTTATCTGCTGATAACACTTCCCCTCTCCCTCTGACTAGTTTACACACTCACTATACTATTTGTGCCCTGTAAAATTTGACTTGCTTTTTAAAATCCCCTTTTTACATTATTTACAACTCTAGATAGACATATACTTCTATGAACTTTTTTAAGCTACACCCTGGCAGGAAGATTCTTGCAAGTAATTTTTGTTACCAAGCCAAATATCCTGAATTTTAGATGCGTTATAAAAAATGTTCCTACAAAAAAATTCTTAAAATATAAATAATAATTTTGTGACACAGTAAGACTATTTTAAGAATTATTTAATAATTTATGGTTTTTGTTTCAATGTTCTATCTTCAAAACTCGTTGAAGAAAATGTAAATTCACTAACATGGGTAATACTATCTTAATCTGTCATGACATCACAGGTAGGCGATGTCCTCAACTCTTAGTGTGGAGATGTCTCGCATCCAGTGCTGTGACACGTGCGATTCAGAGAAACACTAGACTCTCTTCAGTTTCTTTGTTTTAACTATATTCTGCTAGTATTTTTCCTTTTATTTTATTTTCTATAGCCTATTTTCTTCATAATTTTTACCCTCGAAATTTGGCGGTGCCACTGGACGATCTCGTGACACCTCTAAGTGCCGCGGCACACTGGTTGAGAATCCCTGACCTAGAGAGTCAGTTAATTCAATATTTATAATTTTAACTTAAAAAAAAAAAACACTGGTCAATTCGAATTTAATATTAATATAGCTCTACTTTTTAAACTTAGCAATATATCTTTTAAGGCATAAATATGTTTGATAGGCCTATAAAATGTTCACTAATCTCATAATTATTATCTTGTTTGGTATTTTTTTTAAATACGCATACAATATTAAACCTATTAATATATATATTTTTTAAATAATCACCTAGTTACGAGATCTCAATGATAATGTACAGCTTTTAACTTAGCTTGTTTAGTTATTTTTAAATAAGAATGTTGCAGTAACATACTAGGCTTAATCACCATACATTTTTTAAGAAGAATATATAAAAATAAAGAGACTTTTAGTCATAAAACTTCAGACTTTTGCGAAATAATGAGACGTGAGTGTAGAACAAAAGTCATTTGGCCTGAAAATGGAAATAAATATTAATTTGAACCAAGCCTATTTGGCCTAAAAATCAATTTAAACAGAATTCATTTGGCTCTAAGTTTATTGCCCTAAAGTCATGGGCTCAAAATAATTTTGAATGAAAAAATCTACTTTGTTAAGTTCACCATAAGTCAGTTGGTCTAAAATCATTTGGACTTAGAACTAACTTCGCATAAAGTCAGTCGGTCTGGCCTCCTTTAGCCTAAAGTAATTTCTCCTAAAACTTAACTTAGTCTAGAGTCAGTTAGCCTAAAGTCATTTAGTCTAACGTCAGGCTAAAAAATAAAGTTAAAACCATCGGGTATCATCGGAAAGTTCTATAAACATCGGCATTTCTGAATCACTGACATTTTACCTTTCTTATCTGTGAAATTAAGTAGTAAATTAATATATAACTTTAACTTAAAATATCTCTTTCATAGTATGCCTTAAAATAAAAAAATCACTAAAGCGATGTTAGCTAAATATGCAAATCATTTTGAAGCTATTCTTAAATTTAAATAACGACGGCATGTGAAAGAATTTCTGCGTATCAACACCAATTGTAATGTATTGATTTGGACTAATCTAAATTATGTAAAAAGTCATGGATGAAGGTAATTTTTCTTTAAAGTAATATAGGTAGAGTATCCTTTTAAGATTCATCCATGAACAAACACGCGTTTCTCAGAATGAGGTGAAAAGGACTTCACCCTAAAATATATTTTTTATACCTTCTTTCTTGTTAAAATATCAACTGCGTTGCTTCCTGTTAAAGGAAAAAGTTCACAGTATTTGGTAGAAAACGCCATTTCTTCATACCAATAAGAAGCTAGCTTTCACAAAATGTGTCGCCAGGACTCTGTCTATTGGTTAGTTTTTACTTTGTTGACCAAGGGAGAAAATGCAAGGTGTATGTCATATATAGACCATAGTGCGTATGTTTATTCACAGTATACCCAGTATCAGCAGCACAGTATTGACGGTATAAGCAGTACAGTATAGACAGTATAACATTATAAAATAGCAATAGCAATTGACGACGACGATGAGGAGGACGATCTCCAGGACCTCTCTCACAGTCCAACACATTATAATATAAGTCACTTTAATATCACAAGTGTGCAGTGATAACAAACATTTAACTGAAATATGTGCAAATAATTTACTGGTGTAATATAAATAAACCGTGTGTGAAATAACAGCCAACAACATTTCTCTTTCTTTAATAATATTAATACCGATTTAATTAGTGCTCGAACACGGGGCTATAGACAGCTGATTAGACGGTATATTTTCCGTACAGTGGTGATAGGCGCTCGATCACGGAGCTTTATACAACCTATATAAAACATCACATCATCTTTTATCTGGGAATTAATCCGTTGTGTATCAATTCACACCCAAATTAGGGTGATTGATCACATATTATTATTATTGACGCCCAAAGAGCGGCGCCCATTTATCCGATATTATTACAATCGGCGCCCAACGTGGGGCGATTGATCACATAATTATTATTATTGACGCCCAAAGAGCGGCGCATTTTTATTCAGTAGTATTTCACAATATCTGAATTCCCGTAAATATAAACTTGAATGTTGGTTTTTTATATAAGTCCAGACTTTACTTTTATATTCAAACTAATGAACTCATATTTTCAAAAAATAAGAACTTTTTATCAGAGAATGGTTTGGGGAGAGCAGGAAGAAAGACTACGTTCACACAATCACAGGTAACATATCTGGCCGTATGGAGGCGTCATTTTAGTACTAGTTCCATCTAGCTATGAGATACCTAACTAAATTCAAAATTGAAGGTCCGCATAGAGTTACGACAATTTGTCACGAGCTTTATTGGTTATATACATTTAATTTCTTGGACGTGACAAACTATAACCAAGATTATTTGCTATTATCTTTACTTAACCGACGATTCCATTATTACTGTTTCAGGCACCCGACGAGATTTAGACAACTTTGGTGGTGCTCAGCTGTCAGGCGAAGGTGAGTAATTAAATTAAATCTCCAAGTTGGATTTTCTGTATTATCTTACCAATACACTAAATATTTCTATATTGAAATAATTAATGAGAAGTTTAATTGTGGTACTTTGGTTGAATTGAACCATTACTTGTGTTTTCAGAATTTTCTTAGTAATCTGTCTGCCCCTTTTTCCCTGAGAAATTGCCTCACACCCCAGAAAATATTTTGGAAGATTGAGAAATTTCAACACAATAGTGACAAAAAGCTTGCATTGGTGGTCGCATAATCTAACGCATCACTCTCGCATTAGATTGGATTGCTGGTGATGGGGAAGATAGGGGTTCGAATACCAGTTGAGTGTTTTGAGGGTTGTTTTTCGTTAATTATTTCCCACTCTCCTCCCACGCAAATGTGGCTACATGTACAGATATTCTACCTTTATCCTCTCTACTAAGTTTGTTGGATATATGAAGATATTTTGACCAGGTAGTAGGACGCTCTGTATTCAATGTATGCACATGCGTGCATATATATATATATATATATATATATATATATAGTGAAATGATTTGCAAATGTAATGAATTTGGGTTGATGTTAATTCTTTTTAATCTATATTTTAATCTATTATAAATAAAATAGTTCTTGAAATATTTTCGGTCAAATGTTTCCATTTCAATGCATTTTAAAGGGGGAAAAAATTATTAATCGATTTATTTATTTTCTTTGTACAATAAAGACTGTTTGTTTATAACATATGATCTAATGAATAGTTTATTTTTATTTTTAAACGTATTTTTATATTTGGGTTAGCTTCAATAATCACGATATTGAGCTCTAACGACTCTCAAGTCGACACTCTAGTCATAATACATAGTTTTAAATACAACTTTTCCTTCTACAAATAGTTATCTTAGTTGATAATAGATGCCGTTAGTATGATCATTACACATTTACAAGCTAGTATCGTTTTCAAGCCTTGGCTAACATGCTCTATCAGAATCCAGGTGGCAGTGGAGGGTGAAGCTAATCTCTGTAACCTTCTTTTGAGTCAAGGAAACAATAATACCATGTGCATTGGGATAAGAAGGTCCAATGTCCAATTATGAAAATCTGTGTAGTTAATTATAAACATCTTAATATATTAAGTAACTAAAATACAAAGTCTTAACTGCTGTATGAATAAAGATAGAGGGTCCCTACTTACTTCAATGAGAGTATTACTCTAGTGATACATTATTTTCAAAGAAAAAACCATATGCTTCTCCAAACACAAAGTTTTATAACATTAGCCCTTATTTACCTAAGGCAGTAAAGCATAAAATTCTTCACTCTTATCCTACATTCTTTCACGGGTTTTCTCATTCTTGAGCACTACACGTTATAATAAGTGTTAATATTCAGAGTATACGAAAACTACTGTACATTGCATTTTTAATCCACTATCATGATAAATAAAAAAACATTCCTGCTCATATCAAACATAGTTATTTTAAATAAAATAGAGTATAAATGTAATTTAGAGACGTTCTCAGTATGTTTTTATCAACTCTATTTATTTTACGGTCTAGGATTTAACTTTGGAATAAGTTATATTTCAAAAAATTAATGAACGAAGTTTTTGGTACTCATAGTGTGAACATGTTAATTTTATTTTATTAGATTGTTAAATGTGATTACTTTTAATTTGAATCAGTTGCATTCTCGCAGTTTGTGCGCTAGTTTCAGAAGAAATGTATCAGATCCCGAACAATAAGTACCCACGGTGATTATTTTTATATAATTAACAAAAAGTGACTATTTTTGCTTTCGAACAAGATCCAATGGATTGTATAAATTTTGAGGTGGAAAAGTATTTACACAATACTATTTATATCTTGTGAATAACAAGTTTGTGAAGCATGAGTCGATGGAAGAAAGGGCGCACAAAGAAACTCAAATATAAAATTGGTTATTTAACAGCTTGTCGTAAAGGATAAGTTTTGTTTAATGGTATGCATATTACTGGCGCTTAGGCTATCTGTATCTACTAATTTAAGTACAACGAATGAGTAGCGATACTATTTTATTTACTGTAGAAATAATATCAAAATTATTATACAAATAAATATTTCTATATAAAAATGTAGCGATTATTCTGATGTTTGAAGTACTTTTTTTTTTTTAAAAAAAAAGCTCTTAGCTGAAGGTAAATGTTACTAACATTCTGTAACGCACTTATAGTATGTTCAAAATCCCTTGTGCCTTGGCCGAGCTCGTATCACGCTAGTACTAAGCAAGTTCAACTTTACAGGAAATTGAACTAACAAAGCTACTAGAGCTGATTAATTTATGCACTCAGTGCTCAGTCATAGCGCTTTAGCAATTTTGACTACGACATGGAGCCGATGACAAGTAAAATATATTTAAAACCATTAAAGTTAATGAACTTTTGTGTTCCAATGCCACAAAGTAAGTAGTTGATACGCATCTGTGGTATAGTGGTCAGATCTACTGGCTTCAGATCCCGAAGTCCCGGGTTCGATTCCCAGTGCTTCCGATTCTGTCTGCGAAGAAATGGGTCTGTAACGGAACCAAAATCAACCTCGTGAGGACAAATGAGGAGCTACTTGAATGAATAAGTAGCGCTTCAGTTTAGAAAACTGAGATAGAAGGCTGGAGGGTTCGTTGTGCTGAACACATGGCACCCTCAACCCGAAAATGTTGGCACTATCTTCGCCAACATATGGCAGCCTCTCGATTGGTATTGCCTGCTTGCATGCTGACACCATGGGAATATTACTAAAGTTAAAATCTACCAGTAGGATGTAAAATTATTCCCAAAAACCTTTATTTCTGGAAAATTGTGTAATTCCTATAGATGTTTGAAAACTGTAAAGATCGTATTATATAACAGATAACCACTTCAGTGGCCAAGTGGTCTAAGGTGTCACTCCAGTGTTAAATTGACCTGCTGTTAGTGGAGCACTTGGGGTTCAAATCCTGGTTGGGTCTACTGAGAGTGGCTTTTCCTAAATTTTTTCCCCATCTACTTACATAAAAATGCTGGTAGATAACCTCTCAAATGCGTCCTTCCTCATTACTACCAATTAGATTATCATATATGCATATAACATTAACAGGTAGTATGACGCGGTGATATCAGTAATAAAAATAACATATATATCAATAGTCAAAAATGTTCTAGTCTTCAAAATGAAACGGCTTTTTATTTTAGTTTATTGCCTATTTAGCCTTTAAAGTTTAAAAATTAATCAAAGCACAGTGGTTAAATTTAGCACATTAAAGTTGAATTATTTTTTTTATTTTATCTGCCTACTAATAAACGCAAATAAATGGTACAACAAAATCGTAAGCTACATACTCTCTCGTATAGGTTATTATAGTTAGTGACAAAATCTTCAAAAACGAGTTTTCTGTGATTTTACCTTAAATAATTTTTTCTCTAAAAAATAAGTATACAGTATTATTTATCACTACCCTCCCCAGATATTCATTTGAAAAAAATAGTTAAAGACTTTCTTAAAAAGGGGATTTATAAAGCAATTACCTGAGTTCGTTTCTACTATGCTCAATAATATGACCCGGATGTTAGGTCTTGTATCTATGGCCCATAGATTTTATTGCAAGGGGGCCATCCTTAAATTACGTAAGGCTTTTTTACATGATTTTAGATCCTCCCTCCCTCACGTAAGCTCCCTCCCACCTCTCTAGCTTACGTAATTTGTAAAGATTTGGTAAGTCATGTTATTTTAATCGTTTAGTTATTTTTAGACATGAGGATTGGTAATATCCCACTTTAGTGGCCACATGGTCTAAGGTGAACCTTAAATAATTTTTTCTCTAAAAAATAAGTATACAGTATTATTTATCACTACCCTCCCCAGATATTCATTTGAAAAAAATAGTTAAAGACTTTCTTAAAAAGGGGATTTATAAAGCAATTACCTGAGTTCGTTTCTACTATGCTCAATAATATGACCCGGATGTTAGGTCTTGTATCTATGGCCCATAGATTTTATTGCAAGGGGGCCATCCTTAAATTACGTAAGGCTTTTTTACATGATTTTAGATCCTCCCTCCCTCACGTAAGCTCCCTCCCACCTCTCTAGCTTACGTAATTTGTAAAGATTTGGTAAGTCATGTTATTTTAATCGTTTAGTTATTTTTAGACATGAGGATTGGTAATATCCCACTTTAGTGGCCACATGGTCTAAGGTGTCACTCTCACATTAGACTAGTCTGCCGATGACTGCGAGATCGTGGCTCAATCATGATCAGGTGATATTTCCTAAATATTTTCCCTCTCTCTCTTCACGTGAATGCGGGTACACTTCCTCTAAATTGAAAAGTATTCATCCCTAACCCACTGTCAAAATTAGTTCATACCTAAATAGGCAGAATTAATTAAGTAAATGTACCCACATTTGCGTGGGAGAGTAGAAGAAAACGATTGAATAAGATATCCCCAGAATACCCTCATAAAGAATTTGAACCTCCAGAGAGAAGTGTCTAGCTGGATGAGATGGATAGGATATTTTTTATGCTTGAGAGTATGATTGTATCTTGACGTTTTATCTCCCCACAGCTATTCCAACTTGGTCGCCTACACACTTTACGGTCCTGCACTACACTTCTTACCTCTATCAGTTCTAGTAAAAGTTTGCTTGCATCCTTGACTGATTACCGATCAGTAGCCTCCCAATTGTTTAAACAAACCAGTAATACTGCCAACCTGATGGCTTGAATTCACCAGTTTGTATAACGTTAGCAACGCCATCTATTTTGAGAGTTGAAAGCTCAACACACCGCCAGAGAGGGTAGGCAGAGCCTTAAGGGTTGCTGTAGTGTAAACATTATTTTTAAACCCTATCTATATTAGAAATAGAATATACTCCACCCCTCCTTTTTTTTGTCAAGGGCTTTAGGAAGTTTCGGAGGAAAGAGGTGCATGATGGAGGGGGATGGGTGTGGGGGCGGAAGAAAGTATTTGAGGAAAGATGTCTATGAAAGATAATCAACCATGTACAGTGCATGCCCTACAGTAGTTTGAGTTAACATTATGAAGAAGCAACGACTGACGTCAGTTACAAAGCGATTGCAAAGTACAGTTAATTAAAAAGAAATATTGTAGTTCTGACTTAAGCTTGAAATATTTTGATAATGTTAGTAACCTATTTAAACGTAATTATTAAAAACAAAATAGTATAATAAAAAAGTCATATAATATGTGCCGCCCCTAGGCCCTTGCCTAGTGGGGTTATGGTGTAAATCCGCTTCTGTTTGTGACATAGTTTCTATAATTAACTAATCACAAGTAGATTTTCCATAGACACATGTAATTCAAAACTTGACTATGGATATATTTTGCTAGCTTGCCTTGATTTTAAGTGTGGTTAGAGCTGGTTTCTAGGCAGTTAAATGGACAAATCTCTCATCCTTTATAATTATTTTTTATTATTATTTACATGTTTAAAAAGTGAAGCGTTCAAGGGAAAAGCGGTAAAAATAACATTACACACATTTTCCACAAATTTAAAATCTCAAACCCCATAGATACCTTTTTTAAATATGACAGAGACCTCTTTTAACTATGATATAAAGTGTATTAGAAAGGTATCATGATTTTCTAACAGATGGCAGCACTAACTCAATTTAAATATTACAGATACCTCTTTTAACCACTATATAAACTGTATTAGAAATATCTCATGATTGTCTAACAGATCGCAGCACTACCTCAATTTAAATATGACAGAGGCCTTTCTTAACCATAATATAAAGTACATTATAGACGTCTCATGATTGTCTAATAGATGGCAGCACTAGCTCAATTTGAGTTTAAATTGAACTTTCCCCATTTTCACCTGCACCGCTAAATTGTTTTATACCAATACGTTGCTGCACCTCAGGAAAAAATCAAAGAATATTCTCTTTGAATTGAATACTTCTCTTAGCTTATCATATGACTAAATGAATCATCATTACAGTAATATTATGTCATTTTGAATGTTCTCTTTTTCCATTTTAAGTTACAAAATTATCCTTTAATTTCAGTTGGATTGAATTAACTTATTATAAATTTAACTACTTTTACCACCTTGGATAATTCACTAAACATGTAGTCAGAATATTATACAAGGGTTCTAAGGAAGTGCACCAATCTCATACCTACAACTTTGGTAACTAAATTAATATTTTATAGTTACAAAATGAAGTTTTGCAACGTGAGATTCCCATATATACAATCTACATTTGTATGCTTTGCTGAAATGAATAATTTTACAAATATGATAAGTTTTTTCGATTTAAGTCACAGGTTTTTAATCTATGGCTCACGACCCAAAATTGGATCACCCCTCTATAATGGGTCGCCAATTTGTAAAATAACTATATTCCTTTTAGGTGGCCTGGCGGTCTAGGGGTAACGTGTCAGACTTCTATGCTGGTGGCCGGGGTTCAATCCTCGGTCCCAGCAGAGATTTATCTGATTACCAAACCCTTCTTTCACCTCTGACAAGACATCTTGTGAATGTGGGGAATGCCAGGCCTCCACCGTGGTTCGGATTCCACGTTAAACTGTAGGTCCTCCATTTCATCTCACAATCACCCTACCATTACACATTAGCGTAAGTGCGTATAACCCGAACGGGTAGTAAGACGCGGTGCTAATAANAGTGCGTATAACCCGAACGGATAGTAAGACGCGGTGCTAATAATAATAATAATAATAATAATAATAATAATAATAATAATATATTCCTTTTAATGGGTTTGGTAAAGCACGATGCATGCAAGCCAGTCCATCTTTTAACGTAAGAATGTTTGCTAAGAGGTCAAAATGACTCACTGGCCAGGGAAAAAAATTATTAAAGTTTTCCTTCCCGAACTTTTTGAAATCCCACAGCTTATATGCCCGCCCATTCCTAATTCCGTTCTTAAATTCTACTTAGTCTTTGTTTATTCATTTCTTTGTACTATGTCAATTGTTTGGTTTTTCCTTCAATATTTTAAATTAATCTGACTTTTTAATGTGATTTCAGTCAACAATTTACACTGTCGATTAAGGAATTAATTCATTTTAATTTTGATCGTTTAGTAATAAAAAAAATCATAATAATCTTTCAACTTTCAATACGGTGAAACACCGCGCCGTTACAAAGAAGTATTTTTAGACTAGAGTTTCACATTATTTACTAATCGTGGGGTAGTTCATCCATAATATGTGATATGTGGTGCGGTACAGAACCATAATTCTATAAAACACTTTTAACTATCAATAGCGCTATAGAGTGGAAATTAGTAAAATAATACAGTTGAGAAAGGAATGCCATTACTCGGTCAGTAAGCTTACAAAATCTCGTTTGTTGTCAAGAATTGTTAAACCAAAAATATACCAAACAAAAGTTAACCGGTTGTTCTTGAAGTTCGGGAAACATGGTATTGTAAGAGCTTAATTATTTTAAGGCTTATTCTGGCAGGAGGTTCCACGCTTGTACATTTCCTTGGAAGTCAAGAGTATTTGGTTGCCATCCTGTTGAGATTGCATATAGCTAATATAGATTGCATCCTGTTGATGAGCGAGCACGGTGCGACCGATGGACCTTCCTGACTAGTGGGAGATCGATATCAGCAAGTTTGTGTGTGAGAATAACACATGGTTGTTGAATGTTGGAAGCCATGCTGAGTGCATGTGTGGCGGTGTTTAGAACGACTGACGAAATGACGATATAAAATGTGATCTGGTAGTTCACCCCACCGGAGGGTCGATCACGGGTCTACAGGAAGGTTGCGAGACCGTTATCGTGCCTACTCCCTCGTTACGAGAGATCTACCCGGTGACTCATGTAGTAGTTAGTATCTAACTATATTAATAAATATATCTTATTGGATTTACTCACCAGTCTCACTCCCCACGAACCACCCATTCCAACCCCTACCACTCGGGTGTATCCTAACCATGTAAGTCCCTACTGTGCCATGGTAGTGCTGTAGTAGGGTTGGCTACCGGACACCCAGATAAAACCAGTGACCTTACACAGTTTTGTTGGAAGTAGGATAGGGACGTTACAAAGTGGTGACAGAAGTGAGGATCGGGACTATGCAAAGTGTGTCCAAAGTGAAGATTGAGTGATAAAGTGATATCATAATGGATTAAGGATGTGTAATTGATAACCTGTCGGGACATAATTAAAATTTTATAAAACTCATGTCAAAGTTAGCTGATTAGATGTTACATTACGCGTGCTGCTAGTTTGATTATGCTAGGTGTGGAAGAAAAGCGATTATGAGCTGATAAAACTTTGTACCGCAAGGCACGAAAGGAGTGATAAACGTGCGTGTGCGTGTATCAGCTGCTATCGAGAAAGAAGATAACTCGGAAATCTTAACCAGCATGAATAGACAGATGACAGTAGTGACGTAACAAACGTCACCCACCACAACAACAGCAACACCAAGGTAGGGAATTGTACTACTTTGATATGGTTTAGCCTATTTTGTGTGTTCAATCATTTTCTTAGGATGTATTTAAAATTCTGGAGTTTCATTTTTATATTAGGACAAATAATTCCAAAATTAAACTATTCAATTGCCAAATGGTTGTCATGGCTACCCCTCCAGTAAGATTAGAAGGACAAGACGTCGACTTACAAACAGTCATAGATATTTTAATTACACAAATTCATGATTTAAAAGCATAAAACTAAACTTTAATGCAAGATTGTATAAACCATGCTGCTAATATGAGTCAGGGAAACGAATCAATAACAACCACCATGTTTGTTAGGAATTTATCTCTTATTCCTAGTATACCAGTATTTCACGGTGGAACAGAGGATAGTGTGAACACCTTTTTTGCAAAGTTAGAGCTGTCAGCAGAAACATGTGGGTGGACTGATAGTGAAAAACTAGCAGTAGCCAAGTTACGGGCTTCAGGGGAAGCACAGGATTTTACCTTGTCGCATAGTGAATGTAGAGAAGCTACGACTTATGAAGCCCTGAAACAAGAGCTTTAAAGCGCTTCAAGAGGAAGAATACTACAAGGTATTACCAAGAAAAAATTGGCCTAACGCATGTTACATTCGGATAAAACTATAGAGCAATTCGCGGATAGAATAAGAAAAATCAACTTCAATACCACGTATGATTTAGGGGCGAGTGAAGAGGATAATAGTGCAATAAAGTTTGAGGCGGACCAGAGAGCGTTAGATGCTTTTCTAAATTGCTTGTATGGGAAATTAGGTAGATTGACACGGCTTTCAAAACCTAAATCGTGCCAAGATGCAATAGAATCCGCAGTGGACATAATATAAGTGTACCGTTAACCAGCTGAAGACGGACGAACTGAAAAACGCGTTTTTACTCACTACAATGAGGATAAATGTTATAAATGTAGGAGATACAGTCATTTAGCTAAAACTTGTCCAATCAACAAGTTAGTTTGTTTCCATTGTCAGGACAAGGGGCATATATCCAAATTTTGTAGGAAAAGGTTTGAAGGGAAGAAACTTCACCCAAATGGTCAAGGGATTGGAACAAGCCACGACCCCCAGTCAAAATAAAATTCGTCCCTGTAACTTCCGCTGACAGTGAAGACTCGCTTACAGATCTTGCAAACTACGAGGGAAAACAATGAAGGTTGTTAGTCGATACAGGAGTTCAAGTTTCAGTAATGTGGCAAGAAGTTGTGGGAAATAGAGGTATTTCCAAACCTAAGTATTGTGGGTCTAGGAGAACAAAGAATTTCAAATTTGGGAGAAAAATCTGTGACTATCGAGTTAAACCACGATATTTATGTAATAAATGTACAGGTTGTAAATGCCAGCTGTCATCGCTATGAGGACATACTTGGGTTAGATTTCTTGTTGAAAAACCAGGCGTTTATTAACGTACAAAAACGGAAACTGAACCTTTATTATAAATCTTATGATTTAGGAACAAGAGCCGAAATAGGGCCTCAATGAACTAATGAAGTTGTAAATATGAAATTAGCTACCTCATCCTGTGCTGTGGAAATGGTTCCGGTTCTAGTACGTTTAATGCACACTGAAGAAATGCCCCCGGGTGCAAGAAATATAATTCAAGCTGAAGTTAAACTCCCCGAAATCATTGACGAAAAGTTACTTTTAGTAGAATCAGTTATACAAAGCGATACACTTGAAGATAAACACTGTTATGTGACTAGAAGTGTTAGTGTTGTCATAAAGGCGGGGAACAAGGTCAGAGTTACTATAAGTGTTGTCAATATGAGCCCTGTGGCTGTCCAAATGCCACGAGGGGCGGTAATTAGTAGCGTTAATTATGTAAATAAAGATGACGTCATCTGTTGTGGAAAAAACTCACGTAGAAGTTTGTATGCCACGGACCTTGTATTACCTCAGGGTAAGGGTCAAAATAAAGTTGTACGAGCTTGTGAGGTTAAGGAGACTACAAATCTCTAAACTCGAAGCTGCACTGAATCAAAAATTATATAATTTGTCAGAGGAAGATAAAAACATTTTAAAGCCTATTTTATTCGATTTTAAGAATCTCTTTAGGGAAAGAGATAATTTAACTACCACTCAATTAGTACACCATTGAATACATACCGGAGATGCGAAGCCTATATCACAGAAACCATACAGAGTACCTTCTCCCCAAAGAGCCCTAGTTCAAGATATGCTTGAGAACCAATTAAAGGCCGGATTTATCAAACCCAGGGAAATACATGATCCACCATGGAGCTCTCCTATAGGGATTGTAAAAAAGAAGTTTACAACAGGAAGCCAGAATTCCCATTTTGTATTGACTATAGACGTTTAAATGCAGCAACTACCCCAGACCTTCATCCCCTACCTAATTTAGTGGAAACGATTGAAAACATGTCTAAATGTAAAGTATTTTCGTGCCTGGACATGACTAGTGGCTATACACAACTATGTGCTCATCCCGACGACCAAGATAAAACGACTTTTTATAACTTCAACAGGGGTGCACAAATGTGTTAGAATGTTATTTGGTCTTAGAAATGCCCTGGCTACGTTCCAAAGACTTATGGATGGTATATTGTATGAGTTAACACTTACTCAAACCCTAGTTAACCTAGATGACATAATAATATTTAGCAAGGACATGGTAGAACATGCTGAAAGACTGAAGGCAATTTTTAATCGGTTGCACCAGGCCAATTTATCTTTAAATATTGATAAATGCCACTTCGCGGCCTCTCAGGTACATTACCTAGGTCATTATATAAGTCATGAAGGACTAAAATGTGATCCTCAGTCGAAGCCGTCAAAAATTACCCCATTCCGAAAAATGTCAAGGAACTTCAATCATTTTTAGGGTTGTCAAACTTGTATCGTAGGTTCATTGAAAATTATGCCAGGAAAGCGCAGCCCCTAACTAAGCTGCTAAAAAGGGGAGCAAAGTTCGAGTTGACTCCAGACTGCAGTGACGCTATAGAAGCTTTAAAAACCACATTGACTTCGTCTCCAGTGTTAATTTTCCCTGATTTTGAAAAACCATTTATCTTGTCTACAGATGCTAGCAACTATGCACTTGGTTGTGTGTTGTCACGGGAGGTTGAGGGTAAGGAACACCCTGTTGCTTTTGCATCCCGCCAACTGAACCAAGCAGAAATTAACTATAGCACCACGGAAAAAGAACTTCTAGGAGTCCTGTGAGTGTTAATAAATTCCGTTGCTACTTACTGGGCAAACCCTTCAAAGTAATTACTGACCATGCCGCTCTTAAGTGGTTATTAGGTCTAAAAGACCCTAGCGCTCGTTTAATGAGATGGAATTTACGTCTTAGTGAGTATGTATAAACGGTGTGTCATCGACCAGGAAAATTACATGGAAATGCTGACGGACTAAGTAAAAAAATTAAATAATAGCCATCGAACTCGGTACCCAAGAGGACCTAATAGAGCAGCAATCGCATGATGCCGATTGTCAAATTTGGAGAAACAACCCAAGTTTCCAGTAGGTTAATGGCTTACTTTTTCGAGAAACAAGGTACGGAAAGTTCATTGTAATTTCCGAGTCAAAACGTGACGTGTTAAAAGGATGCAACTCAGTTTTAGCCAGTCACAGTGGTAATAGAACTACGAGCTACAGTTGGCACAAAAGCACTGGTGGCCACAGCGACGTCACGATGTAGATAACTACGCCCAACGATGCATCTCAAGCAACCAGAGAAACAAATATGGAAAAACAAAAGCACCACTACAAGAACTACCCGAAACAAACACTCAGTTTGAAAGAATTGGTTTAGATATAGTCGGTCCCTTACCAAAACCCAGAGACAACAATAAGTATATTTTAACTATGATTGACCATTTTTCTAGGTATTTGGTGATGATACCTATACCTGATCAGAGTACAGATGCCATATCGAGGATGTTTATTTTCCACTGGTTGTTGAAATTCGGTACACCCTTATTTATTATCAGTGGCCAGGGTTCGAACTTCATGTCAGAACTAATGGTGCAAGTTTGCAAATTGCTCAATGTCACTAAACCTAGAACTACCCCAGCACATCCGGAGGGAAATGGCTGCGTTGAACGAGTAAACCAAACGATTTCTAAAATGCTGAGTCATTTTGTAAATAACCGACACGACAACTGGGATATATTTTTGCCTTATGTGGTTGCAGCCTATAACACCAAGCTACATTCTAGCACAAAAAATGACTCCGTATGGAATTGTTTATGGGCGACCAATGATGACTCCGTTTGATTCTATGACGCTTCCGTTGAACTCAAACGAACACGTGAGCGACCTTGCTGAAAAACTGCAAGGTGTGTGGAAAATTGTCAAGAAGCGAAATCATCTAGCGTTCCAACAAAAGGCAGTTTAGTATAACAAGAAGAGTGTAGTGTCCAAATACAGAGTTGGTGACCTAGTTTATCTTTCTAATCCAGTTCTAAAATGTGCTCAAATAAAGAAATTTCAACTTCAGTATAAAGGACCATATTTAGTTTTAGAAGTGTTGTCACCGGTAACCATTAAGTTACAGCTGCCCTTTCGCACTATTATTGTTCACACAAATAGGGTTAAGCCATATTTAGGTAAGTTATTCCCAGTACCTTGTAATAGCGACACGGAGGTGCGGCCGAGAGGTCGTCCGAGGAAGACGCCACTGATTTCCGAGGACTCCCGTAAGTCACGTGGTGGCCCTAGCAGCGGTTCGAGGTTCGATGCCAACCGACCCCGTCCAGTCACGCTAGAGAACCAGCCTGCCAGGAGAAAGAAGAACACCAACCCCTCAACGTCATCAGCGCACCCCTCCCATTATTATATCTTCAGAAGGCGCAAGTAAAATGTTCGCTTTAGTGTTTTATTTTTATATATTTTCCAATGCGTTAAGGGAAGCAACGAAAATTAGTGAATAACCTAATGGAGTCATGTTTGAAAAGAGAGGAAACCAGTGGCGTGCCGTCAATGGACTAGTAGGACTAGGCTAGTCCCCAGACATTTCTAGTTTATTTATTTTGAGTTAAATTTTAACGAGAAATAAAAGCATAAAATAAAATCTATCTGAGTCTCAATTTGCGTCACAATACTCAACGATATTCTAGCTATTTGTGCGCTGCCCCCACACCCCCTTCCCTCTCTACAATGACAACACACTAACATCAGA